>CAIGRB010018559.1:12329-37248 GCA_903798255.1 Fraxinus quadrangulata | reverse complement strand
TGTGCCTTGCAAAAGCATTCCACTACAGCAGTGTATACAACCACTTTTCGAATAGTATCATTTTCACACATTAACCTAAAAGTTTCATCGTCTCTTGCACCAACCCATGTTTACATAAACCATCAAGCATCACCACCACATTTGGCTCAACATTTTCAGTTTTCTCACTATTACTACTAATATTATCCTATCCAGAACGGTTTCATTTTCCTATCTTCTCGTTGACCCCAAGCTTGAATCTTACCAAAAAATCATCATCTTTATTCCTCATCGAACTCGATTTTCCATTGACCCAAATGCAACTGAAATTTGGGAACCTAGCATTTCGGGAAGGATAAGATTATCTTTTTCTTGAGTCAGCCCTCAAAGGCCTATTTGGAATGGATTCCAAAGGGTAATTGGAACTGAAGAATGAGCTTGATTTTCTCAATAAGCATGAAGAAGAAAGCTGTCATGGATGCTACCAAATTTTTGGGTATTGGAAATTTGAATTGGGTTTTGTGGTTTTGATAGTTTAGAAAGTATTAATTAAGTGATTAAGTTATTTAATTAGATTATAGGGTGTTATTCAAATTAGTTATTTTTAGATGTAGTGAGCCTAATTTTCTCATGGTTTTAATTTTAATTTATAGCTCATCAACAATCAATATCATTAGGCTAGCCCACCTCAATTCTTAAACTAATTTTTAAGGAAATTACATAAAATCAGACATTTAAGTTTACAAATTCTAAAATTTATATAATAAAAAATCAGCTATTACATAATAATTATATATTAAATGTTTTCACCCAATTCAATTACAAACCCTAATTTTATTTCATTCTTCACACTCTCACTCTAACTCCCTATCTTTTTCATCTCCTTTTCATCTCTTCCTCTCTGTTAGACGTCATCGCTGCCATCGTCAGAGCACCCACCTCGGAACCGCGTTGTCACCACCACTTAAGCAGCATCGCTCTGCTTAATGAAGAGATCGAAGCCTCTATGCACAGAAGTGCAAGGGCGGGGCTGCGATCTGAAATCTTCTCCTATTTGTGGCGTTTCTCCGAAGATTTTCTGTGGCCCATAGTTTGCGAGGTAGCAGCAGTGGTACAGCTTGGAGATGGCGACGCTGTGAACGTTGTTGTTCGTGGCTCTGCCTTTTTTTTTTTTTTCATTGGATGGTGTTTTGTGTGGAGGTACGAAGGTGTTTGTGTGGTGGCAGACTTGATGATTTTGTTGGTGGGGTAGTGGCTTAGCTGTTGATGGCAACGGGGTTGGAGGTGGTGGCGAGTTTGTGATGGGTGGTGATTGTGGTGTGATGATGTCTTTATTGTTGTTGGAGGTGGTGATGGGTTTATGATTTTTTTGTTGGATCTGGTGGTGACGATTTTGTTGATAGTGATATTGTGGTGTTGATGTTGGTGGTGGTGCTGTTATGGTCGTGGCGACGAGGTGGTGGTTGTTGGTGGCTACAAATCTGATACAGTTGATTGTCATGGTTTTTGTTGGCAGTCGATTGGATCTGGTGGCGGCGATTTTGTTGGTGGTGATGTCGTGGTGTTGATGGTGGTAATGGTGCTGTGTAGGAGATGGTAGCGGCGGCAGCATAGGTGGTGGTTGTATGTGACCCACTATTTGGTTACATGTAACCAACTATTTAACTATAATCTTAAAATTCGATAATTTGTGACCAACAAATTTGAAAATACGTGACTGATGATAAATTGTGACCTATAATTTTTTATTTATGACCAATAAAATAAACTGTGATTTTAAAATTCGATAATTTGTTACTAACAAATTTGAAAATATGTTACTGATTGATAAATTGTGATTTATA
The DNA here is from genome assembly GCA_903798255.1 of Fraxinus quadrangulata. Taxonomy (NCBI): domain Eukaryota; kingdom Viridiplantae; phylum Streptophyta; class Magnoliopsida; order Lamiales; family Oleaceae; genus Fraxinus; species Fraxinus quadrangulata. Next base: position 35,425 of record CAIGRB010018559.1, on the reverse strand, counting down.
ATTTTTTTATGAGTGACCAATAAAATAAAATATGACCTATAAAATTTTTGATTTTTAATATCGAATTAATCTGTAATCAATTAATTATTTAATATGTGATCNACTTTAGGCTCAATTTTTAAAACTATCTTGTTAAATTTTAATTCACTCTCCATCCCATGTCATTTAATTTCTCTCTTTTATTTTTAAGAGGTCGTGGGCCTATTTTCCCATGGTTTTAATTCTAATTTATAGCACATCAACAATCAATATCATTAGGCTAGCCCACCTCAATTCTTAAACTTATTTTTTCTTTTTTTAATTTTTGGCCCAATTGTTTGCTTAACTTTAGGCCCAATTTTTAAAACTAACTTTTTTAATTTTAATTCATACTCCATCCCACATCATTTAATTCCTCTCTTCTTTTACCTTCAAATTCAACCACAGGCGTCATATGAAACTTTTAAAAACCAAATTGAAATAATTCCAAATTCTTTAAATCGGAAATCTTTTCGCCCACCCACCAGTCGTGATTGCCGACCGTCCACTGTCAACCACAAATCGCAACTATTGTAAATTGAAAATATTCTCAAGCACAAATTGCCTATTGGTTTGGGTTTGACTGAAATTCCATCGCAAGCCCATAAATGTTTTTGCCTTCTTCCATCACAAGGCTGCATTTTTTGTTGGGTTTACTATAATTATTTAAATAATGGATTGGAAAAGTGTTTGAATTGCTCAATGAATGTTTTACCATTTGTATTTCAGTTCTCCTCCGAAATCCGAATCCTTGCAATATGTAAACATATTGAATATTCATTTTGACATTAGTTAGGGCTAGATTATAAATTGCACCTTCAGAAACATAAATTAATGATTCAGGAACTTTGCACATGAAATCGAAAGAACTCCAAAAGATTAAGAATTCTATCAAGTCCGAAGTACACTTAATCACTTCGTTTCGAATTTTCCAGTTATTTATAAATGAAATTATGATTTGGAAAATAAGTTTTTAAGTTATGAGCCTTTATAATTTGAATGGCTGTTATGTTTTCACCACTTTCACGAGAGGCCAAAGATATGATGGTGTTAATAATATGCATGGTGCTTGGAATGGACTACAGAGATTATTTTTTAGAGATTGTCCATTTGCGTATTATGTCCATTGTTTTACTCACTATTTACAATTCACATTGGTTTCTGCTATTAGGGATATCTCAGATATTAATTCATTATTTTTTTCATTTCATTAGTGTTATTAATTCATTCACATTGCTGATTGCTTGACACTAAATATTGAACGAAAATTTTGTATGAATTTATATCTAAATTCTATTGTAGATAAATTTTGTGATGTAAAACATCATCAGATACAACTGTAATAAGTAACGCTATATTACAACTTTTCTTGTTATATATGAATTTTATTTGTACGTTAAGTCCCTGTTTGTTTTCAATTCTAAGCAGAATTTTTACCGTTGCTACTTCCTGTGAACCACAATTTTTGACCAAGTTGTGTGATAGTGGGCCCCACTTTTTTGAAAAAAAGGGTAAAAAAACCTTTTTATGTGAAAATAATGTGAAACAAACAGGGGTTAAATTTTTAAAAAATTTTGCTCTCCATAATGTTAATTTCTGGCTCTGCCCTGAATTTCACCATTGGTCACTCGATTAGAAAATAATGACGTACAATGTGATGTGGCATCTGTTAAGCGCCAAGTTGGAGTAATATACACTACTTCACTTGGCCACGCTCAATTAGTTGAAGAAAAACCACAATTGTTGGAGGGAACATTCTCAAATCCATCTTTTATTTAAACTAACCCTAACCCTAACAAATAATAATATGTGAAAATTGTGAAATTCTGGTGACCTGATCTTGTAGGAAGAAATCTTACCCATATTATGTAATTTATATTCATGAAATCCAAAGGACACATGTAGGGAGACTGACTTGGAACTCAACTAACGGATTTCATACTATACATTAGTTTTCAAATATAATGACTATTGATGCCCGTTATAAATTTTAGTAATGGGTCTGGTGGAAGAATCTTTAATGACTAACCTTAAATTTAATACAACTTTTTAGTGACTATTAGTGTAATTAACTCTTGAAATCTTAAAATTAATATGAGAAATTTAGAGGGGTCCACTACAACAAAATTATTGCAATAAGTGATTTAATGCGGCATTTTAAAATATTGCTTTTTTTGATATACAATTGATTGATTTTTGTACCAATGGAAAGAGTTAATCAATGGCCCATTAATTATTAATTTCAAAAAGCAGTTTGAGAAAAAGCAAAAGTTGGATTCTTTAAGCGACCTAGCGATTACCTAAATAATGTGCAGTGTTTCTATCGAGACTTCAAATTATATCTGTGAGAAATAATATAGATTTCCACTTGAAAATTATATAAAATATAAGATGACATGGATGTACTTTAATGCGGGACAAGACTATCAAAATAAAGCAGCCTCCATAGTAATCATGGCGCATTAGCTCGAAAAGGCGCAATCAATAGTTGGGGAAGAAAGCTACATCTTTGTTTTGAAAAATGAAGGTCGAGAATCTATATATAAATAAATAAATGAAAGAATTATAAAATTTGAGTAATGTTTATCAAATTTGTATGACATTTTATATGCATTAAAATCTTGATCATTCAATATTTGTAAAAAGAAAAAGACAAACCTAGACAATCCTAAATGAAATGTTATAGATGCCTTTCTGAGTTATTGACAATTTATTTTCCAATAAATGTCTAGTTTTTCCTTATTGTTGCATTTTTCATATGACGAGTGTACGATATCGTAACAAATAATGTAGTAGACCTTTGAATTCAGATAATCGTTCCCACGAGAATTATACTTTAATATTTAATTTAATATTTTTAACTCCTATTTCATAAAAAACAAAAAAATGTGATTATTGTGATTGTTTTTCTAACAATGTCTACCAATTGAAAATAGCAAGATGCAAGCAATGATCGATTTAGGATTCAAATATGGAATGAGATATAGGGCATAACAATTTTATCTATTGATTACATGTAAATCTTAATTCAAAATTCACAATTATAATGTAGTGTTCGATTGAATTCTTCTATCATATTCAATTTATTCTTCTCGAGTTCTCATCGAGTCTATTTAACTAAATCAATCACATATTTCTATGTGAATCAATCTTAGTTAAATGTAATATTTTTTTCTAAAAATTTATATAACGATCGTAATAATTAGTATAAGTATCTCTAAATTTTATATTAAATTATCGAATTTTACTATGTTATCTAAATCTAAAACTCACCCATCGATTCGTAAAAAAATCATTGAATTGTTGATCAAATAATTCAAATCATTAAATTCATGAACAAAATCAACACATATATGATAAAAAAATTAGAATCTTTAATAAAAGAGATAAAGGGTCTCAAATAGATTATATTGTTTGCCCTAATAAAGAGTTTAGCTGCTCATAATGTATGAAGAAAAACAATTAACAATTATAGAGTATATCACCGGGTTTTAAATTGAGATGAAAAGAAGTGGATGAATCTTGAATCAAGTTTCTCTTCTTGTTTCATATCTTGATTCCGAATCCTTAGTTTGTTATTTTTTTCTCCCTTCAATTTTGCTCTCTAATTCTCAAATTGTATTTTGTGTATCTCAATGTATGGAACCCTTCTCAATTGTCTCCCCTCATGTATTTATACTTTCTCTATTATTTTCTCCAAATTTGGAGTCTTCATGGGCTTTAAATGGGCAAACAATTCGCACCCCGAATGACAGCAGGTGGCGCCTAGTCGCTATAGGAATGGGGCAGCGGTGCTGCGAAGGCATCACAGGTGTCGCCTCGGCACCTAAGGGTGGCACTTGGGCACTATCTTTGAGTTAAAATTTTGAGATTTTTGGCGCCTCGAAGCCATGATGGTGGTGTCGCGGCCCGTCTTTTGAGAAAAATTTAATACTACGCATCATTTAGTATTTTTATCATAACTTTCTCTCCCAATATCCGGTTGAGGTAATTCAAATTGGATTGTAAAGAAAAATCAAAGGGACACAATTTTACTACAATATCATTTTCCCAATTCGACGTTTACTACGTCAAAAATATGTTTCAATCTTTTGCTAAAAAACTGGAACATACTTGTACGTTGATAATTGTTTGGTGAACATATTTTAATCATATTTAACTTCTTTTTGACTTCTAATTACTTCCAATTGACCCTAACATTCTCGGATTTTCATCGTGAGGTCCAACACATTTTTAAGTATTTACATTTTAGTCTCCAAACTTTGGATCTTGCCAATTTTATCCATTTCGCTTCTTCTTTCAATTTCAGTTTCATTTATCGAGTTTTACCTAATAAACGAAATATAAAACAAATTAGGCTATAATTATTCAAAAGAACTATTAAATGTCTATATTTTTAAGTCCAAATGAGTATATAAAATGTATTTATCACTTATAGCGGATTGTTATATAACACTAGTAATGTTTATTATCGGTCTATATGATTGGTGGATGATCGTTATATTCTCAAAATGAATAAAATTCATTCTAACTTAATTGGACAATGTGACATTGTGCTATTGCATAGATCGGTGGTAAACATCACTAAAAGTATCTCTAAGAAACTCTATAAAAGATAAGATTCTGCCAACTTTTTTTCTTTTTAAAGGAGGGAGGTACCTCCGAGATTTTATTAATATGACCTAACTTATAGCAGAGGAATATCGTAATTACATGAAAATAATAAGAGTAGTAAATGAGGAAGTATTACTTTTTTTACAATGAAAGAAAATGACGAAGAATAAAGCATAATACAAGGAAGTACTACTTCCTTTACAATAAGACCTAATGTAAAAAAGACAAAAATAATAATAATAATAATAAGGATTGAAAGTTAAAATAAAATTCAAACTCTGATACTGGGCAGTCCATGTCTGTCAACTTGTACTACTGTCGTAGTAGGTCAAGTGGTCCATATATCTGATATCGTCGGTAATCACGACCATCAGTAGCAAGAGCATCTGTAACCTGGTTTCCTTCTCTATAAATGTGGGAGACTGGATCTCTGTCAAATGATATAATTTCTGTGATACGTCTAAGTATGCCCTTGATAGCCCATGGTCCTCCTCATCTAGTGATGCAGTGAATAGCCATTGTAGAATTCAACTCAACCCAAATCGCTTAATAACCCAATCCTTGAGCTAGTAAAATCTCATCAAGAATAGACCGGAGCTCTGCCTCTAATATCATGCGTGATCTCTGATGATCCATCCCCCAGTCGCATAACTATACTTGACGCATCCATCAGTATTGATCTTGACATATTCGACTGATGGAGTGCGCTACCAAACCAGAATAGGAAATCCATAAAAATACCAAATATGGGTACAAGTTTCAAACTCCCTCACCAATGCACCGGTCGAAACAGTCCTCCTATATGAAGAAAAGAGATCATGCGATAGACCCTCCATATGATATGTCTGGCTACCATGCGAATCCCCCTACACTTCACATCATTTCTCGTGGTACATAGGTACCAAAATATCAGTAGATGAATGATAATGCAAATGTGTCCACAACAAACATACTATCCATAATACCTCCATCTCTAGAATCTCTGTCTGACTCTCTCACATGGGCTCATAGGTATCTGAAAAGTATCTTGAAAAATGCTGCCATACCTGATTGAAGATACTACTACCAGTGAAAATATGACTGATAGTCTCAATCTCGGAACAACATTAGCATCGAGATTCCAACTAGCATCCAGCCCTCCCCTGAATAACCACATGTACTAGAATGAGGTCTGTCATAGTCTCCAACAGAAAAATGAGACGGTGATGGGTAAAATGGAGCTCCATAGTAACCTGTACGAATCCGATACTGGCATTCCTAATGTACAAGCTGCCATGCTGACTTGGTAACAAAGTTACCATCCAATTTATTCAGGGAGAGAGAGAGAGTCTTCCCATTTTTGTTACTACAATAGCCTATTTATAAGGATTTGATAAGAGTATTTTAATCATTTTTAAGAATGACCTTTTTAATCATTTTGTTGGAACTCGTGATTAAATTTTCATTCCAAAGCTTATAAATGTTTGTACTTTAGTGACAATTGTCCAGATATATATATATATTTTTTTTTTGTATGCAAAGACATTGTTCACTAATATCAAGGTTGATTTATGATAATTCACACTAAAAATAGTTTTGGCCATGCTCGAGATTATCCAAGGTCTCTAGTTATGTTTCTGGTGAAGTGTAGACCTACAATTCCTTCGTTAGTGCACTACTCAACAATCAAGATTTTCTTTTGTTCAAACAGGTCTCAACGATCGATCCATAAATGTTCATTCTAGCACCTGTGGATATGCAATGGACCCCCTTTAGTATTCAAAATGACATCTAGGTGGACCATAATAAATTTGAGTATGTAACATTAGTCCCACTAATTCAAATTCATTTCATTCGAGTTGAAAGGTTTCTGATACTCCTCTGCTTTTGATAAGTATATTTTATAGAATTATTTAGGACTTTAAAACAGGGATATTTGTTGATATTTGGATTAAAATATGACTTAATTCGTTGTCATTTTTTGTTCTAGGTTTACATCAATGAATACGATTGAATTGGAGAAAATTAGCAAGAAGAGGGCTTAAATGAAGCAAAAAGAGGATTTAGGGATTAAAATGAAAATAATCCAAAGTTGGCTTGGAGCGAGGAACGAGAGTGCAAAAACTCAATTGGACCAAAAAATAAGCAAAATGAGCAAAAACAAGTGAAGAAGGACGAAAAGAAGACCTTAGAAAGAGTTCAAGTGCTAAGTTAAGATCAAGGACCAAGTTGCAAACTTAGCCCCCAAAAGACAAGCCAAGGCGAGCTCCCTAGTTTACACTAGACACACGCATCAGTTCAAAACATGTAAAAGCCTACCTTTGCTTATTTTATTTTGGTAAGCAGTCTCTTTAGTATCTTATAAATAAGAGAACACGTCGAGAACATAAGGGAGCCAAATATTGAGAGAAAATAAAGAGAATTTACATCAAATAACGAAAAATTCATCACTTGGAACCAGATTTGAAGGCTATAATTGAAGATTTCCAGATTTTCTTCATATTTTAATAATTCGGGTAATGAATTTCTTTTACTTTTTATGTAATTATTACATTAATATGCTCGACTAAATTTATTTGTATTGGATGGATGACAAAACTCTTTGATTCTTAGTTTTTAATTCGAGAGTTGGTATTTTTAGTTTAATTCTTGTATTGTGATTCCATAAATATATATAATTACATTGTTTTAATGTTGCTTATTGCTAGTGTTGGAAAACTAACGGTAGGTAGAACATTGTTTATGAGACACATGGACAATAAATATTACGACAATAAATATTAGGAATGGTATTTATAACGTATGCAGTCATTGTGATAATCGTAAAATTCAATCCATGTTTGTCATATGAATGCAGATAACAAATATGATCGTCTCATGGTAAACATATGTTTATTATATCTTGAAAAGAATAGTAAATAAAAGTGAGTTATCGATCGTTGCAATTACATTGTTATCACAGGTTGAGGATTGGAATTAAAAATTAATTAGTATAATCGAAAATCCAATATGTTCGTCACATTTGATTTAAAACAATTTCTTAATACTTTCGTATTTATAAAACATAGTTATACACAAACAATTCATATTTTGTTACAATCACAAATTTAAATATATCAAATACACTATAATTGAGTTTTATTCCATATGGGACGATAACTCTACGTTTGTGGAATTTCAACTCAACAAGTTTTTGGTACCGTTGCCAGGGAGTAACGGGGTTAATTTTAGTTATTGATATTTTAGATTCGTCTTCATTGTTGTTTTTGTTGTTTTTAGGCTATTATTACACTGCATAATTCTCTTGTCTTGACTCTCAAACTCCTGACAAGCTGGATCGAGCTCCAATTGATCGCTAAATCAAAAAGACATTCAGAAATCGCATAAGAGAACAACGTCAAGTAAGGAGAATTACCGATAATCAAAATCAATCATAGAATCATGTACAAATTCAAGATCAACTACCGTAGTCAAATCAACAGAGAGCTATCTAGAATGAAGCTCATATTTTAGCTGGGGATTATGTAAATACAATTCTTGCGCCAGTGCAAGCCACAATAGTAACTCCTCCATTCGGGCAGCCTAACTTTCGCCTTGGATCGGATGTCATAAATCGTTTCCAAAATCATCAAGACAAGGCCAGGAGATCCATGGAGAGTCCTTTGAACATTGTAACGACCCGACCTTACGCCGGAGCCGTTATCATATCATACGTACTGTCCACTTTAGAAGAGTTTAGGCCCATCTTACCCCTCCACATCCTCTTACGTCTTCTACAGATCTGACAGGTTTTGAGACTTATATACCATTTCTCCCACAACCACCATCAGATTGACTAAAGGAGTATCCACATCATCTCTTTGCCCTTCTTTTTGCATTTCACTATCATATTTTTGTACGTTGAGGGCAATGCACATGTTAGGTTTGGGATGGCTGAGTGTGTTATATGATCATCGGTTGTTATATATAGTTTACTACGTTTTCATGATTGTCATGTGCTTTTAGTTAAAAAAATCACAAAAATATTTTCTTTGAAGCTTATTATTCATTTTGTGTGTATGTTTGGGAGTGGATGATCTTGCCGGCAATGATGTACATGTTGGAATTATGTGTTATATTAGAAATTGTGGATATATTACATGTTGAATTGGTTGATACTTGTTAATGTGAAACTTGATCTTTTTCGCACTATACTCATGTTTCGCATTTTGAGTTAATGAATTAGTTCATATTTGGAGAAGAGTTGAACATAGTTGATTAAATCCTAAAAGAAAAGTCACGATCATATACTTCCCTACCACTTATAGGATAGTTTGAAGATGGTCAAACTGGCATAGGAAAACATTGAGATGAACAGGGATTTTATGCGTGAAATTATTGAGTGGATTAACCAACATGATGAGATTAGGAGAAAATTCTAAATTAGAGATAGGTTTTCGAAAATATGTGTTTAATAAGGGGCATTGCACTAATATTAACAAATAAAAAGATGAAATAGCTTAATCAAGAAACTTATTTTCAGAGCCTTTTTTTACTCGAGTGATTAAACCTTTAAGGATCATTAAAACCTAGTACCCTATGATTATCTGATTTGAGAGTTATCGGTTGAAAGCTCGCTACAGGGGTCACTTAGTCACTTAATAGAGAGAAGTCATAAAAAAAGCCCAAAACAGAAAACTCACCAGATACCAAGATTAAGTCTCAACCGCTTATTTTAGAAAATTAGACTTTTGACAAAGGATTATTAGTTTAGTTAATTTTTGAAGGCCGAAGCAAACAAATATGGGAGAATATTTTTTCACTAAAATGTTAGTATCGGTAAAATCTATCTGAACTAGAGGGTGAAAATTAGAAATTAGCTAAACTTCAACTTAGGTGCACACATCGAAAGAGAGTGAAAATTATAAGTTTTGGTGGTGTGTATCTCTCAAGTGAAAATTAGACTATTGAGAGTTGAAATTTGAATCAATTATGAGCTTGATTTGTTGGCATAAGTATACACACACATGTTTAGTTTTGCATTGAATATGTAGAGATTGATTTGAACTATGTGCTATTGAAACTAATTTTTGTATTAACACAAAAATTCCAATTGTGAGACACGGCAAGTTAACTCACCAACTGTTGAGTTAGGCCACATTTTTGTTTGAGGACAAGTAAATGTTCAAATTTGGGAGATTAGATAAGTGTATTTTATACATTTATTTAAGACGTCAAAACATGGATTTTTTTGATATTTGGATTGAAATATTGGTCCATATACCTGATATCGTCGATAATCACGACCCTCAGTAGCAAGAGCATCTGCAACCTGATTTCCTTCTCTATAAATGTGGGAGACTGTATCTCTGTCGAATGATATGATTTCTGTGATACGTCTAAGTATGCCCTGGATAGCACATGGTCCTCCTCATCTAGTAATGCAGTGAATAGCCACTGTAGAATACGACTCAACCCAAATCGCTTAATAACCCAGTCCTTGAGCTAGAAAATCTCATCAAGAATAGACTGGAGCTCTGCCTCTAATATCATGCGTGATCTCTGATGATCCATCCCCCAGTCGTATAACCATCCTTGACGCATCCATCAGTATTGATCTTGACATATTCGACTGATGGAGTGTGCTACCAAACCATAATAGGAAGTCCATAAAAATACCAAATATGGGTACAAGTTTCAAACTCCTTCACCAATGCACCGGTCGAAACAGTCCTCCTATATGAAGAAAAGAGATCGTGTGATAGACCCTCCAAATGATATGGCTGGCTACCATGCGAATCCCCCTACGCGTCGCATCATTTCTCGTGGAACATAGATACCAAAATATTAGTAGATGAATGATAATTCAAATGTGTCCACAACAAACATACTACCCATAATACCTCCATCTCTAGAATCTCTATCTGACTCTCTCACATGGGCTCATAGGTATCTGAAAAGTACCTTGAAAAATGCTGCCATATCTGATTGAAGATACTACTACTAGTGAAAATATAACTGATAGTCTTAGTCTCGGAACAACACTGGCATCCAATCCTCCCCTAAATAACCACATGTACTGGAATGAGGTCCTGTCATAGTCTCCAACAGAAAAATGAGACGGTGATGGGTAAAATGGAGCTCCATAGTAACATGTACGAATCCGATACTGGTATCCTGAACGAACAAGCTGCCATGCTGACTTGGTAACAAAGTTACCATCCAATTTATTCAGGGAGAGAGAGAGTCTTCCACTTTTTGTTAGTACAATAGCCTATTTATAAGGATTTGATAAGAGTATTTTAATCATGTTTAAGAATGACCTTTTTAATGATTTTGTTGGAACTCGTGATTAAAATATTCATTCCAAAGCTTATAAATGTTTGTACTTTAGTGACAATTGTCGAGATATACTTTTTTTTTTTTTGTATGCAAAGACATTGTTCACTAATATCAAGGTTGATTTATCATAATTCACACTAAAAATAGTTTTGGCCATGCTCGAGATTATCCAAGGTCTCTAGATATGTTTCTGGTGAAGTGTAGACCTACAATTCCTTCGTTAGTGCACTACTCAACAATCAAGATTTTCTTTTGTTCAAATAGTTCTCAACGATCGATCCATAAATATTCATTCTAGCACTTGTGGATATGCAATGGACCCCCTTTAGTATTCAAAATGACATCTAGGTGGACCATAATAAATTTGAGTATGTAACATTAGTCCTACTAATTCAAATTCATTTCATTCGAGTTGAAAGGTTTCTGATACTCCTCTGCTTTTGATAAGTATATTTTATACAGTTATTTAGGACTTTAAAACATGGATATTTGTTGATATTTGGATTAAAATATGATTTAATTCGTTGTCATTTTGTGTTTTAGGTTTACATCAATGAATACAATTGAATTGGAGAAAATTAGCAAGAAGAGGGCTTATATGAAGCAAAAAGAGGATTTAGGGATTAAAATGCAAATAATCAAAAGTTGGCTTGGAGTGAGGAACGAGAGTGCAAAACTCAATTGGACCAAAAAATAAGCAAAATGAGCAAAAACAAGTAAATAAGGACGAAAAGGAGACCTTAGAAAAGTTCAAGTGCTAAGTTAAGATCAAGGACCAAGTTGCAAACTTAGCCCCCAAAAGGCAAACCAAGGCGCGCACCCTAGTTTACACTAGACACACACATCGGTTCAAGACATGTAAAAGCCTATCTTTGCTTATTTTATTTCGGTAAGCAATCTCTTTAGTATCTTATAAATAAGAGAACACGTCGAGAACATAAGGGAGCCAAATATTGAGAAAAAATAAAGAGAATTTACATCAAAAAATGAAAAATTCATCACTTGGAACCAGATTTGAAGGCTTTAATTGAAGATTTCCAGATTTTCTTCATATTTTAATAATTCGGGTGATGAATTTCTTTTATTTTCTATGTAATTATTACATTAATATGCTAGACTAAATTTATTTGTATTGGATGGATGACAAAACTCTTTGATTCTTAGTTTTTAATTCGAGAATTGGTATTTTTAGTTTAATTCTTGCATTGTGATTCCATAAATATGTATAATTACATTGTTTTAATGTTGCTTATTGCTAGTGTTGGAAAACTAACGGTAGGTAGAACATTGTTTATGAGACTCATGGACAATAAATATTAGGAATAGTATTTATAACGTGTGCAGTCATGGTGATAATCGTAAAATTCAATCCATGTGTTGTCATATGAATGCAGATTAGAAATATGATCGTCTCATGGTAAACATATGTTTATTATATCTTGAAAAGAATAGTAAATAAAAGTGGAGTTATCGATCGTTGCAATTACATTGTTATCACAAGTTGAGGATTGTAATTAAGAATTGATTAGTAGAATCAAAAATCCAATATGTTCGTCACATTTGATTTAAAACCATTTCTTATTACTTTTGTATTTATAAAACATAGTTAGACACAAACCATTCATATTTTGTTACAATCACAAATTTAAATATATCAAATACACTATAATTGAGTTTTATTCCATGTAGGACGATAACTCTCTCATCACGATTATTACTTGTACAATGAACCCGTATGTTTGTGGAATTTCAACTCAACAAGTTTTTGGTACCGTTGTCAGGGAGTAACGGGGTTAATTTTAGTTATTGATATTTTAGATTCGTCTTCATTGTTATTTTTGTTGATTTTAGGCTATTATTACACTGCATAATTCTCTTGTGTCTTGACTCTCAAACTCTTAACAAGGTGGATCGAGCTCCAATGGATCACTAATCAACAGACATTCAAAAATCGCTGAAGAGAACAACGTCAAGTAAGGAGAATTACCGATAATCAAAATCAATCACAGAATCATGTACAAATTCAAGATCAACTACCGCAGTCAAATCAACAGAGAGCTATCTAGAATGAAGCTCCTATTTTAGCCGGGGATTATGTAAATCCAATTTTTGCGCCAGTGCAAGCCACCATAGTAACTCCTCCATTCGGGCAGCCTAACTTTCATCTTGGATCGGATGTCATAAATCGTTTCCAAAATCATCAAGACCAGGCCGGGAGATCCATGGAGAGTCCTTTGAACATTGTAACGACCCGACCTTACGTCGGAGTCGTTATCATATCATACGTACTGTCCACTTTGAAAGAGCCTAGGCCCATCTTACCCCCTCCACATCCTCTTTCGTCTTCTACAGATCTGACAGGTTTTGAGACTTATATACAATTTCTCCCACAACCACCATCAGATTGACCAGGGGAGTATCCACATCATCTCTTTGCCCTTCTTTTTGCATTTCACTGTCATATTTTTGTACATTGAGGGCAATGCACATGTTAGGTTTGGGATGGCTGAGTGTGTTATATGATCATCGGTTGTTATATATAGTTTACTTAGTTTTCATGATTGTCGTGTGCTTTTAGTTAAAAAAATCACAAAAATATTTTCTTTGAAGCTTATTATTCATTTTGTGTATATGTTTGGGAGTGGATGATCTTGCCGGCAATGATGTACATGTTGGAATTATGTGTTATATTAGAAATTGTGGATATATTACATGTTGAATTGGTTGATACTTGTTAATATGAAACTTGATCTTTTTCGCACTATACTCATGTTTCGCATTTTGAGTTAATGAATTAGTTCATATTTGGAGAAGAGTTGAACATAGTTGATTAAATCCTAAAAGAAAAGTCACGATCATATACTTCCCTAAACCACTTATAGGATAGTTTGAAGATGGTCAAACTGGTATAGGAAAACATTAAGATGAACATGGATTCCATGCATGAAATTATTGAGTGGATTAACCAACATGATGAGATTAGGAGAAAATTCTAAATTAGAGATAGGTTTTAGAAAATATGTGTTTAATAAGGGGCATTGCACTAATATTAACAAATAAAAAGATGAAATAGCTTAATCAAGAAACTTATTTTCAGAGCCTTTTTTTACTCGAGTGATTAAGCCTTTAAGGGTCATTAAAACCTAGTACCCTATAGTCATCTGATTTGAGAGTTGTCGGTTGAAAGCTCGCTACAGGGGTCACTTAGTCACTTAATAGAGAAGTCATAAAAAAGCCCAAAACAGAAAACTCACCAAATACCAAGATTAAGCCTCAAACGCTTATTTTAGAAATTAGACTTTTGACAAATGATTATTAGATTAGTCAATTTTTGAAGGCCGAAGCAAACAAATATGGGAGAATATTTTTTCACTGAAATGTTAACTTGTATCGATAAAACCTATTTGAACTAGAGGGTGAAAATTAGAAATTTGATAAACTTCAACTTAGGTGCACACATCAAAAGAGAGTGAAAATTATAAGTTTTGGTGGTGTGTATCTCTCAAGTGAAAATTAGACTATTGAGAATTGAAATCTAAATCAATTATGAGCTTTATTTGTTGGCATAAGTATACACACACATGTCTAGTTTTGCATTGAACATGTAGAGATTGATTTGAACTATGTGCTATTGAAACTAATTTTTGTATTAACACAAAAATTCCAATTGTGAGACACGGCAAGTTATCTCACCAATTGTTGAGTTAGGCCACATTTTTGTTTGAGGACAAGTAAATGTTCAAATTTGGGAGGTTAGATAAGTGTATTTTATACATTTATTTAAGACGTCAAAACATGGATATTTTTTGATATTTGGATTGAAATATAGCTTAATTAGTTGTTTATTGTGTATTTTATGTTTACATCGATAAATACGATGGAATTGGAGAAAATTAGTAAGAAGATGGCTTAACTGAAGCAAAAAGAGGATCTGGAGATTAAAATGCAAATAATCAAAAGTTGGCTTGGAGTGAGGAAAGAAATTTCGAGATTGCAAAAACTCAATTGGACCAAAAAAATGGGCAAAATGAGCAAAAAGAAGTGAAGAAGGACAAAAATGAGACCTTAGAAAAAGTTCAATGACCAAGTTTGCAACTTGAACCCCAAAAGGCAAGCAAAGGCGCTCGCCTCAACAATACAAAATCAATAGGCCATTCGCATAAAAGAGACCCAAGTTCGGCTATGCTCTCACCTCCATCCTCTTGGAAAGGTGGAAATTGCATGTCCTTGTTGCATTAGAATTGCCTCACGGTGGCATTCTCTTCAGCGAAACATTGCAAGCTAGTAGCCGTCAACTATTATTTGAGTTAACATTGCCACTATTCTTGATAAAATTAGACTTCTCCATCTTCGAGTGTTTCCTCGTGAAATAGTGGAACTCTCATTCCTACTCCTTCTCAAATCTTCATCACTATTTGATTCACTTCTACTTATTTTCTTTGAATTTTCTTTTTCCTCGTGTGTGTTTTACTCTTGTGGTTTCAGTATATATCCCACAGATTGTGTCAAGTTGTTAACTTAAAAAATAGATTGTATTTCTTAAAATCAACTGTGTATTTTTTTGTCAACTAATAAGTGTATTTTGTACACTTATTTAGGTCATTAAATTAGAGTATTTATTAGTAATTTGGACGAGTTATAACTTAATTTTTCTATTATTCTTCTTGTAATTTATAATATGCTAGGCTAAATCGTTTTGGTATTGGATGAAGATGAATCCTATTTATTTATTTATTTTAAATCAAAACTAGTAGTTTAGTTTATTTCTTGCATTTCTTGATTAATTTTGCATACACATTGTATTATTTAATTGATTGGCTACCAATTAGATAATTAGTTGCTTATTGTAGTATTGAGAGACTCACAATAAATTTAGAACGAGACAAAATTATATATGTGCAATAGATTTTAGGAATAGCATTCATCACATGTGCAATCATATAGATAATCTAAAGTTTAATACATTCGAATTCGAGTTAGGAATAGATTCGGGTCGTGGTTAGAATAGTTTATTTTGTCTTGAAAAAGAAAATTATGTATCATAGTTTTATCGATTGTAAAGAATGCATGAACGGAACTAGATTACAAATCAAAAATTGAAATAAATAGCGATAAGCGGATTTGAGATCCAATATAATCATTATTAAATCGATAAAAATCAAATTTTTACAGCTTTTTTAGATTAATTATATATAAAATAAAATCAAACTCTCCTTTGTTTACATAATTTGAATCCCATAAAAAGTTAGTAAACTTGAACTAAATTTATTCTCTATAGGGTGATATTCACAACTCAGCAATTCTATTACTTGTCAACGATTGCGTACGCTTGCGGATTTCGCAAGAATATCAACCTCTCGAAAGTTTTTCCTCTTAATTTTTTTGGTTTTTTAATTTTATTTTTGTGTTTAGGAGAGAGATTGATTAACTCGTTTCCTTTTTTAGTTTTGTAATGGCCTATTTATAGGGTCTTTACAAGGGCATTTTAGTCATTTTCATAAGTTGATTTTTTTTTTCATCATTTTCTTAAAATTCGTGATTAAATTTTCAATTCAAAGCTTACTAATATTTTGTGATTTTGTTGCATTTGTTCATACACTTTATTTGCATGCAAAGTCGTGGTTCACTGACATTGCTGCTAATTTGTCACTGAAATGAGTCTCGTTCATGTTTGAGGTTATCCAAGGCCTCTAATCATGTATATACAAAATTATAGTTGTACAGATTCATTTGCTCAAGCAAGTCTTGACAAGCGATGCATTCTTTTGTAAAGGCGGACATTCACGATCACGGCATAAATATTCATTTCAAGACATGAGCATGCGATAGGACCTCTTTTAGTGATTGATGTGGCGTCTAGGTTGATCATAATAATTTCTATATGTAATAATTACCATTAATAAATAGTAAATTTCATTTCTCAATTACTTCAATTATTAAAGTTATATTTGGATATTTTAGCTAACAATATCTAAAAAATATTATAAATTTGGGAAATATAAATGCTCATTGGAAAAATTATAAGGAGAAAAAAATAAAAATTTTGTTATAATGTATGAAAAATTTTACCCTTTAAATTTAAGTAAGTTTTTTGTCATACACAAAATGCTCTTCCAAATTAATGGTCTCTTAAAAATGCTCAATACATAGCATTATTCTTTTTCAAATGTTCATCAAACGTGGGAAGAATTTTTGTGTTTCTCCATTATTGAAGGTGATTGAAGAAAATTCAAATCCAAACACTGATAAAATAAAATTAATCAACTTGTGTGATGTGACCAATTTCTTTAATAAAGTAATTTTTGTCGCAATTTACCAGCACATTGGTGGTCCGGGCCGCTTAGGGCATCAAAATTCCAATGCCCCCACAAATTTTGACAAAACAATTTGTTGAATTCTCCTCACATTTTAAAGAGTTTTCAACACATTTGAAAGAGTTGGTTGGAAACTCTAGCTTGCAAATGATTTATATTGACCAGTAGATATTTTGTAAAATAATGTAGCCTGTTTTGTAAAATAAGGTTAGTTGGTGTTTAATACCCATTTACTTAAAATTATTATATTAAAACTATAGATTCAACTACGATATGATTTATTTTATTAGATCTATAATTTGAGAAAATCTAATTTTTGCATATTGTTGATATTTGATTTTGTGACATAAGAGTCGCTCCGCATCCAATTTTTATTAGTAACATAAAAAGAACTACTCAAACTCTTCGATGGTGCATACACACTAAACTGTATGAAACTCTTTTTAACATTTTCAAAACTTGATTTGAGTTGCTTGATTACTAATTTTGCATCTCAAAAATGTGAGAAGGCTAAATATGATTCTAGCCTCATCTCTCGAATTGTAATTGATAATTTATTTTGTAATTCTGTCCTTTAAGACTATATAAAGTTTTCATTTGAATATAGATATATTTTTTATTTAAATATTGCTATACGTGTGAAAAATTGAAATTAACCTCTTACTTATTTCATATTATACCATAGAAAAATATAAAATCATCACACTACCAAAAAAAAAAAATTTAATTAATTAATTAGTTGATTGATTGATAAAAACTTTAAAATTAATAAAAAAAAAATGATGTTCCACTCAACTAGAATTTTAATAAATTTTAGAAGTTTATAAATTTTAATGAATCTAGAAAATTGGAAATTATTTCCTCAGAATAAATAAGAATCTCATTAAAAATACTTAAATTTCAGAGTAGTTTGTTTATGTTTATATTTAAGCTTGTATCCAATTAAATCTCTTTAAATTTTGTTATTAATGAAATTCATATAAATGTTTCTAGGAGACACCTAGATTTTAATAAATTTTAAAATTCATTAAAATTCTAATGGGTAACACCAGATTTTAATGGATTCTTTAATGAATTTTAGTAGAATCAATTAAAATTTCAATTAAGAACAATAAAGACTTTTAAAATTTATTAAAATCTCAGTTAAGAATACCGATAAATTTAATATTTTTGTTGTTTGTAATATATCCTTAAATTTTATCATATTCACGAAATCACTTGAGAGATGTTACATGTACATTATACTCTACCACTTAGTTTACATTTTTTACACTTGGCAAGATCTCAAATAATTTTTGACATAAATAACTTTAATCCAATTATTGAAAAGCTACTACATATTCAAGGTGTAAAGTAAGGATGTACATGTAGCATCACTCCTCGGAAAAAATTAAGACTAAAATTAACTTATTTGCCTTTATAATCTTTACTGAAAAATATATATAGTCAAAATAACGAAACAGAAACTTCTTAACTTGAACCTAATAAACAAAATAAATCAAATTAAAAAACAAAAAAAACAAAAAAAAAGAAATCATAATCAATTTCAAATCTTGCACGGAAAGTTAATGTGGAATTTCATCATGTTCCGCCAATCATCCATTCCCATCAACACCAAAATCCTAAATAAAATAATCTGGAAAGTTTTCAACTTTTTTTTAATATTAAATTATAATTAAATATAATAAGTTGTTGGACTCATGTGCATGCATTTTGATCTACACGATTTGTAAAAATAATAATGCTACTCTTCTCGAATAATGTTATTTAACACCAATCATGTTGAGCATCAATTTAAGTGACATTCAAGTGAGTAAGGACATAAATCTCATTTAATTATCTATGAATTAAAAATACCTAAATTGATATATTTTGACAAAAATTGATTAAATACGTAATTAAAAAGTTAGTAAAAGTTGTGATTCTATGAAATGTGTGATTAAAATTAATCGTTAATTTTAACTTAAATTTTTATCCAAATTTTAATCCACATTAAAAGGGACTCGATGCACAACTCATTGGTCTTCAGTAAATCCTTCATCACTTCTAAATCCTTCGAACAAAATCTTCTCTGCTATGGCGTCGGCCGGCAAGAAAATTGAACGTCCAGTTATGGATAATCCTTTCCTCGACATTAAAGTAAACCCGGACGGATCAGTTAAACGAGACCCTGAAACCCGAAATCCTGCAAATCCGGATCCTAACGTCGCCGGTGCTGTTCTCAGCAAGGACCTACCGCTTGATGAGAACAAGAAAACCTGGATCCGCCTTTACATTCCCCGGCAAGTAGAAATTCCTTCATCTTCCAGCAAATTGCCAGTGATTATATACTACCATGGGGGAGGATTTGTCTTCTGCAACGCAGATTCTGCTGTTTATGATGTTTTCTGCGAAGGGCTTGTGGAAAAAGTTGGTGTAATGGTGATTTCATTGGATTATCGTTTAGCGCCAGAACATCGGCTTCCGGCGGCGTATGAGGACGCCATGGACGGACTATACTGGATTAAATCAGTGAAAGATGAGTGGCTGACTCAATACGCCGATTTAAGTAACTGTTTCTTGTGTGGAACGAGTGCAGGTGGAAACCTAGCTTACCATGCAGGATTAATGGCGGCAGCAGCGGGTATGAAGCTCCGACCCGTGAAAATTAACGGGTTAATCCTTCATCACCCGTATTTCAGTGGAACAAAACGAACCGGGTCGGAGGAGAATCTGAAGAATGACCCTCTTTTGCCTCTTTATTCTATTGATCAGATGTTTGATTTGTCCTTGCCAGAAGGAGCTGATCATGATCATGAATATTGTAATCCTTTGGTGAATGGAGGGTCAAAGAATATTGATTTGATGAAGGCCATGGGCTGGCGGGTTCTGGTTACGGGTTGTTTTGATGATCCGTTGATGGATGCTGGGTTAGAGTGTGCCAAGATGTTGGAAGGGAAAGGGGTGCAGACAGTGAAGTTCTTTAGTGATGGGTACCATGGCATGGAGGTTTTTGATGCATCCATGTCTGGCCCTCTCTACGATGCCATAAAAGCTTTCGTACATTGTTGATCTAACGAGTAAAAGTCATGATAAAATATTTCGGTGTGGAAAGAGACACCGTACATAAGAATTTTTAATCGAATTTTGTTAGGCCTAAAATATGAATTCTAGGTATCTTGTATATCTTTATTTCCTCATCATCGACTATGATTTGGTGGCGAGTCTTGGAGTGTTTTCCATGCTCTTTACATAAAGAATGTTTTTGTTGAGATCTAAAGAGTAAAATAACATTTTTGATAAGAGTAATGCCATTTAAGACCACTTGTAAGTATCGATTTAGGTGACAATGCATGACATTTAATTATATTTTCGTTTAAATGCAATGTCAAATTATTCATTTAATTGAAACTATCAAGTGTGATCATCTAAATTGATGCTCTAACACCTCTGATTGTAAATAGTATAATTCTTTTGGCTGGAAAAATTGATGGTCTTGGCCAGAAAGCCACCTCCTTTGGCCTGCCTTGACTAGATGGAAGAGTTTTACATCAAAGCCAATGGTTTAACTCCTTTGGCCTAATTAGAATTTGTTCCTTATGGGGTAAGTTGGCATTGACTTGATAGCTATTTCTTTCGTACTTTTTTATTCAACAATTATGACAGAAATGTGGTAAAGAGGGGAAATTTCTATATTATAAGCGTGATGGGTTTATTTGCGTCACATTCACAAGTTAATCAGTAAAATCTTATCTATGAATTATTTTTGTAGTGCCAGCTTGTAGGGAACTCAAGTTATCAAATTCTATTTTATTGGAACTGATTATAATTTGAATTGACTTCATTTATGTATGTATGTATGTATGTACGTACGTCATATGAGTGGGTTGGCTCAAAAAGGAATGGTAAATGGAATGGGGATTAAACCCTGCATCTCAATTTGTGTCTGGTAAATATGTAATTGAATTATTCGAATGGAAGTTGTAAACAAATTTTTAATCTGAATATTTTTTTTTTTTTTTGGGTAAATTAGAAACAGCCAACAATCTTTCGACCTTCAGCTAGTAAACACAATTCGTTTAAATAACCTATTTTCAAGTCAAATCATTCAACTCGATTTGAAAAATTTTCGAAATTAAACCAAATTATTTCACTAATCAAATTTCATAACTGCTTCTCAATCAATTAGTTAGTTTAATAATTAAAATATTTATTAGATAATTGAGCAAGTAGTGAATCTCATCATAATTCTAATTTTATTGAAGTTAACATTAATATGAAACTAATTGAATACTTAGATCTCGTGTGAATAATACTTAAACTTACATCCACTTTATTACTTATCATGATACCATCTATTCGCAAAAATTTAGCGCGCACCAATTGACAAACTGAGAAATGTGTTTATTCTGACGTGTTCATCTTCCAAGTGAATGTAAACGCCGTTTTAAAGAAATAATGATAACAAAAAAGTAACATTTGTACAAAAGTAGTAACTCTTAAAAGTAAAATGTATGTTGCCTCAGTGAATAGTAATTTAAAATGGCAAAGTTTCCTGCAGTAGATTTATAACGGTTCATGCTAATAAAAATGCTATATTAATCACTTCAACACTGCAGGGTTTTATAATGAAGAAGATATAAATACAAGATTGTTTTAATATCTTTAGTCTCCTCTCTTGAAAAGTAAGCACTCCTTCAAATTTCTTCACATATGCACAAATATTTGGACGGTATATTAATTACAAGCTTACCAAATATTTCCTAAACCTAAAATACACTTCAAAAATGTTGAAATGTTGTCGAAAGGGATCGGTTTTAGCCCTCTAAATCAAAGTCAACAATTACTTTTAACCATATATTTCATGGGATTCGCAACTTTTCAATCATATATTTCATCAGCTTTTATCGAAATTTACTAAAAATTCGATTTTAATCCCTACCAATCAATCATAAATTTCATCAGCTTTAATCGAAATTTACTAAAAATTCGATTTAAATCCCTACCAAACAGAATTTTAATATCTAATTGAGCTGCACAAAATCCAACAAACATCAAATGAACATTCTACATGAATTTATTGAAACAAACATATACTTCAAGCTGACTAAATTCTAGAAGGATACATGAGAAAGAAATATATTTCCCACTCAGGCCTCAGCTATGTAATGCATCTTTATTATATTATATACTGCAGACCTTTATTTTGGATAAATGCTATGTGTGAAGAGTTGTAAATCAATGAGATGTGCATGTAAATTGACAAAGATTGTCAACAGCCATTCTGTACTGGATGCAGGCCAATGAACAATTCTGTCACCACCTCGGAGCTTGTGTCTTCTGGCTTCAATCCACACTGCAAATATCATATTTTTTTAGCAGTTTCACTGAAACAGTTAATGGAAAACTCTTCTAAAGATACTGTGTAAAACAAAGTCATGCAAAAATTTGAATGACAATACAATAAATTAATCTATATGACATACTTGCAATGTTGAGTTGAGGCTATTAACATTATTAAAAAGAGAGAGATGCCAGTGACAAAAAGTATTTATGTACGAGTCTCGTCATAAATTCACACCCTTGAATGCTGAAGTTATTCGAATTTTTTGAGATAAAATACAGAACAGTCGAAAAAATTTTGTCTGCGACTGCATGTTCTATGCCAAACGTGAAAGTGAACAAAATTTAATCATCCCGAAACACTATATATAGGTCCAAGTCTGCCATGAGATAACCACACAATAAATACTTAAAATTGTTTAAACTACGTTGTCTCGAAACATAAACTTAAAAAACGATGAAAATTTTATTTTGCCCTTGTTTGACATCAAATTTTCTTTTTTTTTTTTTTTTTCTGATACTCATTTT
>CAIGRB010018554.1:4727-15169 GCA_903798255.1 Fraxinus quadrangulata | reverse complement strand
ATGCGTGCGCGTGCGCGTGTGCGTGTCTGTTATGTTCTTGCGGGAAGAAGACATTTTTTTTTTTGAAGTGGCTTAACCATTTTACCCTTTGTTTTAAAATAAAATTGAGTCCAGATGAGCATTTAATCGTGAAACTAACAACAGATGGATAGAATGACGTTTTCCTCAATGAAACAGAAATATAGGTGAAAATGCAAAAAAATTGAAATATATAGACATTTTGCACACTAAAAACCAAACATAGAGACGTTTAGTGCCAATAAACCTATTATTAAATGTTATAATCATTTATTATTAAACATCAAAATATATTACACTGAGACACAACCCAACAAATATTATTTTCAAATAAAGAGACGTTGATTGTAGGAAAATAAAATGCAGAAATAGATTCGAGAAAATTTATTTATGAACAAGAGGCTGAAATCATAATTCCATCTATAATATCCTTGAAATAAATATATTCATTTCCACATTAGTTTATTTTGTTGTAAGTTTGATGTTATTTTTCTCAAAAAACAGATTTTTTGTGCTGAAAAATTAATCGAGTTTCATTTCAGATATTTATACGTGAACCGGAGGTTGAAATATTTAATTTTGGAAAGCCATCAAAAACTGTCGAAAATTCGAAAGTGGACCTTCAAAATTTTGAAATACGAACTTAAATTTCTAGTGTACATTATAAAAAGTTTTAAGATCATAAATCATATACCATTGAGAAGTCCTCTGAGTACGCTTTCAAATTAGAGAACGAGTTCGAAAAAAGGAGTCTTGTTCTTTGAGTTATAAAACTTTTCGTTTTGCAGCGCAAAATTGTTTAATTTTAAAGATTAAACTGCTTTATATGTGACATTTTCCAGATCATGAGCCTTATACCATTTTAAAGCTTTATGAGAATTCTTTTATAATGTGGGATAGTTAGAAGATAAAATCATAAATCAATTGGAAAATTGAAGAAATAAAGAGGATCTACAAAAACGCACATAATTTTTAGCTTGGTTGTTGGATTTCGCCTGTCAGTACAATTTGAAAGCCTTTTTATTAGATTGGTTGGATTAAAAAGGGTCCATCTATTCAGGTGACCTGAATTTGTAAGATTGATGTGAATGCCATATATAAGAGTAGAAAGAATACTTACAAATTTAAATGGAAGGATAAAAGACTACAGTTGTTCCAATATGGAGGGCACATAAAACTTCTAAAGTGGAAGGGAAAGCTTTCTTGACTATTACAAATTCAGCGAGTGAGTTTTTCTTCGATGAGCCATTGTATCCTAACAACAACTTAGGATTGAGTTGTTTTGAAGTGGAAGGGAATAATGTTAGACAATCGGAAGATAAAATTATAAACAAATTGGAAAATTGAAGAAATAGGACGATATATGAAAACGGGCATAACTTTTAGCTCAGTTGTCGAATTTTCTACCATGAGTCCAATTCGAAAAAGGTTTTTGATTCTACACATTTTTGTCGAGTGATGTTGTCGAACTCTCGGGATCAAATTCCATCATTTAGGGATTCATTTTAGCCTTTTTGTTTTGAATTAGTATAAGGGTATTTTCGTCATTTTTGTAGCATTTTAATTTTATTCAGATTTGTTTTGCAACTTTTAGTTTATTTGTATTTATTGATATAATTAGATTTTCGATTTGATTAGAATTTGTTTTGAATCTTTAAATAAGTTTTAAGGGTATGAAAATTCAATATTCATTTTCGTTGATTAATAAGATATTTTAGTTTTTTCCGTTAATTGGTGGATTCCAATATTTATAACTTTTGAACGAAATTCGAGCAAACACTTGTTTGTTTGTTATTAAAAAGAACCAATTACTATTGTTCACGTTTCCGTCCTACGCCATTTTATATGAAATTGTTTGTAAAATGTAACTTTCTATGTTGAGTTATGTTGATTTCCAAAAGGCCGTCCAAAGTTATCAGAAATTAGTATTGAACCTTTAAAAATTTCAAATTTGAACGGAGTACTACAACCTTCCACTAGAAGATACCACCTCTCATACATTGATTATGAATAATTTGTTTATGATCAAAACATAAGTTGTGTTACACCGTACTTTTCCATGCAAACACCCAACTTATATTATCACAGGTGATCGTTGACACTTTTATTTGCATGTTCAATACCAAATAAATGCAATAAAAATAAAAATAAATTTATTTAAAAAATCACATCAAACTATACCAAATGAGTACAGAACCAAAGAAATTTTCAAAAGGTTGAATTAAGTTTTTTTTAATAAATTTATCACAAAGCATACCAAGCATCCATGCAAAACAGAAAATCCTGCACTGGAAAGTAAAATTCTAAATTTAAGATAAAATAAAACTCTAAACTTAACTTAAATGACTATCGTCTAATACTTCTTTCCAATATTTTTGTCTTGGATTGGTTTTGGGTCTTTCTCGAGGCCATGCCTTACCGCAAAGGTGGCAAGAATGGCTGCCAATATGAGGAGCATAACGAAGCAAAATTCCACCATGCAGCAGCTCTTCATGCAAATGTATGGACAAGGAAGGTATCAGATATCTCAAAATATGCCCTAGCAAGGCCTTTTCCATTAACAAGAAGAAATGTAAAGCCAACAGACTCATTCTCAGTTCTCCCTAAATATGAGTGAGAGCGAAGACCTCAATTGTCCGCCAGCATCTCTGATAAAATTAATCCCGATATGCCTAGTAATAGGCCTTAGTAGCTGCCTTACATGGCATTGTGGCAAGACCCCATAAACAAATGTAAAGGCCCCAAAATGACCCCTCACCTAGAAATAGGCCACAGAGAAGGTCAGTAGAAACCGCAAGAGAATGGTGGGGACCTCCCAAACGCCTAGGTACCAAGCTGATGAGGAGGATTTTGATGGACCATATAGGTCCTATGAGCTTGATCATGATGATGGCAACCTCCCATTCGCGCAGGAGCTTCCAAGTGCCCCTTTGCTAAGCTTCTTCGCTCCTTCCAAAATTCCTATATATGAATGGAGAAGTGATCTAGAAAAGCACCTCAGTACTTATAGGATTCATATGAGTTTGAAGGGTGCCTCACCGGCTTTGAAGTGCAGAGCCTTCCACTTAACCATTGGTGGAGCGGCCAAGAAATAGTATAGTAAAATTCAGTTGGAGACTAACAAGAGTTGGCCTGAAGAAGACGCTACGGGTCTGCACTACTCCCATCGCGATGCCTTAGTGGTAAAGGTTGTTGTAGCACGCAATAAGTTGAAGTGAATGTTGGTGGACTATAAGAGTTCTTTTAACATCCTATTTGGTGCCACATATGATAAGTTACTGGTAGATCATGAGCTGACCTCCATGAATAAGTTCACCAACATTGCGTCATCCTATGGAAAAAAATTATCCTTGCAATGTAAGTGGGCACATCTTCTCAAATTGTCATCACTACATGGAGTTTCTCATGGTGGACAACTGGTCTGTTTACCCTGGAGTCTTGGAAAGATTGCCTTAAAGGAATTATGGGTTGTTACCTTCAGACATTACATATGCATGAAGTTTCCCATGAAACCTACCATTGTAACGATTAGAGGTGACCAAATAGGGGCTAGGGAGCACTACCTCAACTCATTAGGAAGACTGAGCCCTGAAATATTAACATGGTGTTACTTGACACTGAAATATAGGCCTGAACATTTTAACCAGAATTGAACCTCCCAGATCGGAGGTTCCAATCCAGTTCAAAAAAACAAATTAGGAATCAAAACTGAGAATCTAGAACTGACTGTGTTCCGGTTGATTCTTGATTCTTGAACCAGAAATGTGGGCACCTAAATGGAACCGATTTTTTATATAATTTTTATTTTTTATAGTTTATAAGTTGGCTAAAAAAAATACCAAATCTAAAAACTCTAATTTAGGTAGTAATTTATATAAAACTATAAATTCTATCCCTAAGAAATCAAGATTGACTCATATTTTTTTGCCTCTCGCCTCACATAGATTGTTGCATTTTAGATGTTAATACATGTTAATCTTTGCAATTTGGATTTTCTAATTAATCAAAAGCTAGGGTTGTGGTATAAGTTGATAAATCAAAGCGTTCATAGCTTGATAAATTCATAGCTTGCATTGTGGTGTACCTTTTTTTGTTATCTCGAGTACATGATTCTCATTTAATAGATAATTTTTTTTTAAAATTCAAATAGAGCAAGTTCAATATGTAGACTGCAATTTCTTGATACGACATAGTTATGTATCTAATTAGTATTTTTTTTTATGTCAATTCATTTTAAGAATATAATAATTTAAATATTGTCCATAATTAAATTATAGGCTCTAACATACCTTACTTATGGATCAAATGAGATTTAGCCTATGTTTGGTCCCCATTTTTTTTTTTTTACAAAAAACTCATTTTTTTAAAAATTCATTTTGAACCGCACATTCTCTCATAAAATAATTTTGCACGTAAACCAAAATTTTTTACTTCTTTTTTAATCACTCATTCTCAAAAAAATTACTATTCCAAAATATATTATCTCACCAAAATGGGGCTCAAAGAGGGGCTTATTAAAGAAAACCTTTTGTCCTCAAATAGTAATTTACTTAATGTTTTAATTTTCTCATATTTTCTTCATATTTTGTTGAGTCATGTAGCTGAATTTCTGAGTTTCTTGTAGATTTTTTAGTTGGATTTTCTCCATTGCATATATATATATATAGAGTATAACTGAACCTGAACCTGAACTCGAACCAAAACCTACACTTCAGGCTTGGGTTTGGTTGCAATAATTGCAAGGAACTGAATATCTGCATTTGCAAAATACTTGAAATATAATGGGCGGTTCGAGGCATTGAAATACCAAGACCGACCCACTAGACACTCAGGCCTATCGAAATACTCGATGTCCCTGAAGATGGGTAGATCTTTGAACAAGGGAAAGACGTCGAAATAATAGATGCCCTTGAAGAAGGGATGACCCCCGAAGAAGGGGCTACATACGATGAGTTAGACCCTAGAGTCCAATTCACAAACAGCTCTAGTGGAAGAATTGGAGAGCTTTAACATAAACCTTCAAGATCCGACCAAGTCACTACAAGTGGGAAAGAATCTACCTCTAAAAGTGGGGGAGAAGCTAAAAGGCTTCTTGTGTCAAAACCTAAATATCTTTTCTTGGAGGCACAAGGACATACTTGGTATTGACCCAAAGTTTAGTTGTCACCATCTCAAAATTGATCCTAAATTTACTCTACATAGATAAAAGAGGAGCCCTCAACTCAGAGAGGTATGAGACCCCGAAGGAAGACGTGAAAAAGCTGATAACTAATGTCCTCATCAGATTGGATATTCAAGGTGGATATCCAATCCAATCCTTTTGAAGAAGCACAACGGCAAATGGATGGTTTACATAGATATCTCCAACATCAACCAAGCTACCCAAAGGACAACTTTCCCCTCTTTAGGATAGACCAACTTGTGGACTCCACCATAAGACATGATTTACAGAGCTTCATGAACACCTATTCAGGTTATATTAAATCTCCATGCATCACATAAATGATGATAACGCATCTTTTATCACCGATATAGGTCCCTATTGCTACAAGGTGATGCCATTTTGGTTGAAAAATGCCAAAGCCACCTACCGAAGACCTGTTAACAAAAGTTTTTCGACCTCATTGGCAAAGCCATGGAGGTATACGTAGATGATATGTTTGTGAAGAGCCTCAAAACAAAAGATCATGTCAAGCACCTAAATTTTACTTTCCAAATTCTAAGGAGGCACAAGATGAGGTTAAACCTCCATTAAGTACATGTTTAGTGTTGCCTCTAGAAAGTTTTTAGGCTACATGGTCAACCAAAAAAGTATTGAGGCCAAATCAAGGCCCAAATAGAGATGAGGTTCCCTAAAAAACCCAAGGAAGTACAGAGCCTCACAGGGTGTGTGGCAGCCCTAAGTCACTTCGTCTCAAAAGCTAGAGATAAATGACTTCCCTTCTCCAAGGTTCTCAAAGAATGGATGAAATTCCAATGGAATAACGAGTGTGAAGTGGCTTTCTAGGGCCTAGAGAATCACATAGGACATGCCCCACTCCTCTCAAAACTAAAATTTGATGAGCCCCTATTACTTTATTTGGCCGTATTTGATGAGGTCATGAGTTCAATTCTTGTAAATGAAGAAGAAATCACAATATGCCCATTTAGTATGTGAACAAAACTCTCCTGCAGACGAATGCCCATTACCCAAATATATGTGAAAGCTCGTCCTTTCCTTCGACACTGCTTCAAGAAATTTGAGGTCATACTTCCCGACCCATAGCATCCATGTGTTAACAAAATTTTCACTCAAGTAAGTACTTTAGAAGCTCGATGCTTTAGGGAAGTTGATGAAATGGGCTGTAGTGGTGAGTGAGTTTGACCTTGTCTACAATGCAAGAACCTCAATCATCAAGGGTCATGCTCTTGCCGATTTTGTACATGAATTCACTAATGTCCATGAAATAGAGGTAACATGAAACCTTTAGAGCCCCCACTTGGAGCTTTTTTGTTTATAGCTTCTCTAAAGAGGTAGGCTCCGAGGTTGGAATGGTTTTGGTTGGCCCAGAAGGCCAAAAGCTCAATTGTGTAGTGAGGTTTGGATTAAAACCTCCAATAATATTGCTGAATATGAAGCACTCTTAGCTAGAGCTAAGGAGATGCAAGTGAATATGCTACTAATCAGTAGCTATTCCCAACTAGTGGTGAGCCATGTCAATGGCAACTTCACCGTAAGAGATAAAGGCATGGCAACTGATAAGTGTGTTTTTACACACTTATTAGGCATTTAATTCGAGCTTAATAAGTTCGACATATAAAATGGTTCATCATCGTAGAGTTCGTCTGAACTGATTTACACACATTTTTACAAGTGTTTGGCCACTGCAAATGTGGGTCCTTTTTTAGAAAGAGGTCATATGCACACTTCCACGCAAGAACTTCTTCCATAGTCGATGGTTCGTCCATGGAAGGTTTCGCCTCATATATATCAAGGTAGGCCTCCTATAGGGTGCTTCACACCTCTCCTGTCGAGACAGTTTTACTTTCTTGCATGGGTGGCTCTTCGATGCAAGGGGCTTTTTCCATGGTGGAAAGTTCATCCATTGAGGCTTCACCTTATAGGTATCAAGGCGGGCCCTCTACGGGGTGCTTTAGACCTCTAATTTTTAGTTAGTTTTACTTCCTTGCATGAGGATGTCTCTTCTATGGAAGGACTTCTTCCATAAGGGATGGTTCATCTTCAGACCTCTTCTTTCGAGGTAGTTTTACTTCCTTGTATGGGGGTGACTCTTCCATACAAGGACTTCTTCCATGGTGGAAGATTCATCCATAGAAGGCTTCACCTTGTAGGTATCATGACAAGCCTATTGTGGGAGTGATTCACACCTCTTTTTTCAAGACGGTTTAATTTGGGATGGCTCTTCCATGTAAAGATTTCTTCCATGGTATATGGTTTCTTCATCGAAGTAAAAATAGAAGGCAAATCTTATATGTTCTAAAATTCATTTTTTTGTAATGACCCGACCTTACGTCGAAATTGTTATCATATCATACGTACTATCCGCTTTTGGAGGGCCTAGGCCCATCTTACCTCTCACGGCTTTCTGACGTATCTCCCAAGATTCGAACCCAGAACTTCCATCATATGGGAAACTTAAGTTGAATCTTGGTACCAATTGAGCAAAGCATCCAGTTGAGATGAGCCTTGCTCATTGATAATAACTTCTTAAAGTGATCAATGTTCCATGTATAAGGCTGTACCTTGACATCCAAGTTTTAAATTGAAAGTGCCAGGTCGCAGTTCTTTTTTGATGCGATAGAGGTCTTCCTAATTAGGGCATAATGCACCTGCACTTGGCTTTTTTGAGTAGGAAAAGAACTTTCTTAAAACAAGGTTGCCTATGAGAAATGACCTTTTCTTTACCTTAGCATTGTAGTAGCGAGTCATTTTTCACTTATAAGAGACGAGTTTCACTTGCGAATCTTCCCTCATTTCATAAAAAAATCCATTTCGCATATCCTCAACTCGTTATTAGATATTTCATTGAAGTGTATGCGATGCGGTGTGGGTAACCCTACCTCAACCAAGCTCATAGCTTTGGCTTCATAGCAATGGAGAAAAGGGTTTCTCTAGTGACGATCCAGCTTATGGTTCGAATAGCCCAGAATACTTGAGGGAGCTCGTCAACTCATGCTCCTTTGGAGGCATCAAGCTTTCTTTTCAAGGTATAATTGATGGTTTTGTTGATGGCTTATACGTGGCCATTTGCTTGAGGGTGGTAAGGTGTTGAAAAGTGTTTCTTGATTCCTAACTCTTCACATAGGTCACTGACCTTTATATTGTCAAATTGTCTTCCATTATCTGATATGATTGAATGGGGAATGTTGAACCGACATATGATGTTCTTCCATAAGAATTTGGAAGTATTAGCTTCGATGATTTTGGCTAGGGTTGGGCTTTTACCTACTTTGTGAAGTAGTCAATGGAGATAATTGCATAGCTAGCACTGCCTCTTCCTTTTGTAAGGGAGCCTATAAAGTCAATCCCCTACTTGGTGAATGACTAAGGGTTAGAAATGACTATAACCTCTGGAATGGTTGACTTTCGTTGGCACTTGTCGCACTTACACACAAATTCAAGTGCATCCCTTTTCAAGGTAGGCCAGTAGTACTTTAGCCTAAGCACCTTTGTGTAAGTGCAAGTCCTCTGAAGTGGTTTCCACGTACGCCTTCATGAATTTCCCGAAAGACATATCACCTCTTCTCCTCCCGTGGATTGAATAAGGGGTGAAGAGGAGCCTCTTTTGTATAATACGTCATTTTGAAGGATGAAGTGTGCAGCTCTTCTTCTAAACTTATGGGTTTCATCCTTGTTGTCAGGTAAAACCTGATCTTTCAGGAAGACAATAATTAGTTGCATCCATGATGGGGTGCCTTCAATTTACATCAATTATTCACCCTTTGAAATAGAGGTCTTGCGAGATTCTAAATGGGCGTTATCTTAAGCAGCTCGAAATCTTTGTTGCTAGACAACTTTGATAGGGCATCGGCATGGACATTTTCAAAGTACAAAATTTGCGTCAACTCAAACTTTTCAAAAGATGGGATGAGATCCATAACCTGTTTGAGGTATGTTGTTGCTAGCTGAAATTACGTATGGCAAGTGCACGGGCCGCGTTTAAGTAATAAAGTGAACGATAAATCCAAGTCGATCCCTCGATGAATGTTAACTTTTAATTACACTATTCTGGTCAATTTAATTCTGACAAAGCAAAACGTACAATTTATGAATTTGATTTTGAAAACGAAAAAAATAACTAAAAATTTTACAAAATGAACAAATCTAAAATGGATAATTAGGAGAACAAAGTATTTGGGATTCATGATTACATTTAACCGTCACTTTTTTCATTTTTCCACAAGTAAATTAAGAAATTAATCATTTTGTATGTTAGACTCGAATTTTCAATTTTAGCTAATTAAGTCTCTCGAGCGAAATTAACCCTAATTAATTGATTTAATCTACTTTATTTCTATGTGGATTAAAATTCAAACAATAGCATTAAATCTTTATGAAAATAGCTCAATTGGTCACTTAAGATTAGGGGTATATTTCTATTCTCTACAATATCTTAAGGTATTTATACATTGGTCTAAAATGTACAATCTTTTCTCCAACGAAAAATAGCTTCTCAACTTGGGATCTCAGCCCCTCATTTTCCTTCATAGCCGACGAGTAGCGACATTTTTAGTTTCTCTAATAGTAGATCTTTTATATCCCCAACAAGGAGGAATGACGATTGGTGAAGTACTATTCAGCAATACCTTTTTGTTTGACTTCTAAGGCAGCTATGAACTTTTTAATCGATCTACCTCTCTTCGTTCCCCTTGTTCTGGAAGCAGGCTTATTTTGGACGAGGTCCGATCTACCTTCTCTCAAGGGATAAGTCATGCAATCCCAGGTGGTCAAACACGTTTCTCGCTCGTCTAAATTTCGAGCTCCTTACAGGGCATCCGTCTAGTGCTGCCTGTTTTGCTTCTGGAGGACTCTTCTCCTGGGAACTGAAAGTTCATTCGAAAGGTGAGGCTGATTAACAACCTTTGGAACATCTTTCCTTTTCGTAAGTGCTATGGATAACTGGAAAGATTCTTTATCAACGAATTTCACCAACAAACTCGTACAACCGGATGCCAATGTCTTGGTCAGGAGATTCCACTTCAATTTCCTACAAGTAGTTTGGTGGTCATTTGATTTTGCTTGATGTCAGTGGCGGACCCAGCACCCGGCGAGCCCCGGCGGCCGCCCGTGCTGGATCCGCCGGAAGAGTTTTTTTTTTTTTTTTTTTACAGTGAATAAATGTTTCAATTATATACCTGTTCAATTCCTATACTTCCATAAATTTCTTGTAGCTCGGTTGGCTAAAGCTTCAAAATTCACGTGA
>CAIGRB010018550.1:0-12602 GCA_903798255.1 Fraxinus quadrangulata | reverse complement strand
ATAATAGTATAATTAATTATCAATACCTGAAAAATATTTAAGTTTTTCCACTCACAAACTATTTACGAAACGATAAGTTTGGCTGGTGAGCTTTCCCAAATGGATGAGGTGTAACACAATTAAACCCATCTTTGACTTTGAACTTGATATAAATGGATGAGGTATAACACTACAACTACCACCACTCATATAGCCATAATACAGCTAACTACATGGACATTGCTTCGCACTCACAACCTGATAATCACAGAAGGAACAAACGCCCATGAGGGGATGCGCATCTTCCTAAGCAGGATCAATAAGTATTGAAGTTAGGCATCCTATTTGAAATGGTGCTCCTTGTACACAAGAAGTGATATGGAAATGCCAAGGTAAAGGAGAAGTCCTCTAGCTAATACTGGCTACAAGCCCATTCAAGAGACGACACAATGTTTGGAGGTCAGTAAGTTGGGGAGAAATTAGAAATGTACAAAGGAACTATGCAAGGAAGGTCAGGGATTCCCCAATGGAAAACTTCATAGTCAACAATTGTCAACCCTCGACTCGAAGAGGAGTACAACCCTTTACTTTCACACATGACGATGCGGCTGACCTACATTACCCACATTATGTTCCTTGGTAGTGAGGGTCGTTATGGTACGAAATGACCTTAAAAGAATGCTAGTGGATAATGGGAGTTCGGTCAATATCATATTTGGAGTAACCTTCGATAAGATGGAAATGGACCACGAACTAACCCCTACAAATTTTCCTTTATACGATTTCATTGGCAACAACATCATCCTAAGAGGAAAAATCACTCTAGTGATGGAGATGAGAACTACACTATTGACTACTTATCATTTTATGGAATTTCTGGTAGTGGACAACCGGTTTACCTACCATGGGATGATAGGAAGACCAACTTTGAAGAAGTTATGGGTTGTTATGTCCATCCACCACTTGTGCATGAAGTTTTCTACTGAAAATGGCATCACTATTGTAAGAGGTGACCGAATGAGTGCAGGGGAGTGCTATCTGAACTCCTTTAGGAAGACTAAACCTAGGGACGTCAATGTAATTTTGATAGACACTGACATGAATAACATCTCTAAATATGGGCAGATCCCTGAACAAGGGAAAGACATTTCTAAAAAAGAGGTTGTCTTAGAAGTGATAAATGCCTATGAAGAAGAGAGAACAATTGAAGAAGCGACTAAATTTGATAAAATAGATCTTCGCATTATTGATTGCGAAACTCGAACAGCTCCAGTAGAGGAATTGGAAAGTTTTCTAGTGAATTCACAGGACCCCTCCAAATCCTTTTAGATAGAAAAAAATCTACCAAAGGACGATAAGGAAAACTGAAACGCTCCTTATGTGAAAATTTAGACGTCTTTTCCTGGAGGCATGAGGACATGGTTGGCATTGATCACCTAAAAATTGATCTTGAAGCTATCCCGCATTGATAGAAAATGAAGGTCTCTTAAACCTAGAAAATTATGAGGCCCTGAAGGATGAAGTGGAGAAATTGATTGACAATCATTTCATTCGAGAATCAACTTATCTAAAGTAGGTATTTAATCACGTCTTTGTTAAAAACCATAATAACAAGTGGAGAGTATGTGTATACTTCTCCAATCTCAACCAAGCTTACCCCAATGACTATTTTCCACTCCCATGAATAGATTGGCTTGTTGACTTCACCACCAGACACAAACTATCGAGTTTCATTGATGCCTAGTCTCGCTATAATCAGATTCCTATGTACCTAGTTGATAAAGAGCATACGTTCTTCATAGCAAATAGAGATCTCTATTGCAACAAAGTGGTGCCTTTTGGGTTGAAAAAATTTGGGGCCTTGTATTAGAGACTTGTTAGTAGGGTGTTCGCCGACCTCATTGGAAAGACAATAAAGGTATATGTGGATGATATACTGGTAAAAAACCTGAAAACAAAGGATAATGTGGAGTACCTTGGTGAAGCTTTTCCAATATTACGAAGGTACGTGATGAGTTAGCTAAACCCTCTCGAGTACGCATTTGGAGTCAACTTAAGAAAATTCTTAGGCTACGTGGTCAACCAAAGGGGCATAGAGGCCAATCCTGAAAAAGATTAAAGCTCCAATTGAAATGAGGTCACCTTAAAAGTTTAAAGGGATGAAAAAAGCCAATACTGATAAGTGCCTTCTATTTTTCAAAGTTTTAAAGGGAGAAAAGAAGTTCTAGTAGACGGAGGAGTACGAAATAGCCTTGCAAAAGCTGAAGAAGCACTTGGGACAAGCTTTCTTCCTTTCCAAACGTAAGATTGACAAGCCTCAAAAGCTAAAGAAGCACTTGGTACATGCTCTCTTCCTCTTCAAACTATGACGAACCCCAGCACCTATACTTGGCGGTGAATATCAATGCCATCAATTCGGTACTTATGATGATGAAGATAATCACCAACTGCCTATTTATTATATAAGTAAAGCATTTATGGTAGCAAAGAGCTGCTATCCAAACATGGAGAAGCTAGCCCTCTATTTGGTGACTTCATCCAGGAAGTTGAGGCCACACTTCCAAGTCCACACCATTCAAGTGCTAATAAACATCCCACTCAAACAAGTGCTCAAAAAGCCTGATACTTCGGGAACGATGATGAACTGAGCCATAGAACTTATTGAGTTTGACATTGTTTTTAAAACGAGAGCCGCCATCAAAGGCCAAACCTAGAGATTTTGGGGCAGTGTTCGCCCCACATTCTAGAAATGGAGGAGGAAATAGAACTAGCTGAATCTCTCACCTAGAACCTATTAGTTGACGATTTATCTAGAGACACAAGCTCTAGGACAAGATTGGTCTTAGTTAGCCCAGAAGGACATAAACTTAATTGTGCTATGATATTCGGATTCAAAGTTACCAACCTTGCATAAAAAATTATTTTTCATGGTAAGAATTTCAACTTGATATTTAATTTTTTTACAATGTTATTTAACTTTGAAAAATAAAGTGAAAATGCCATTCAAAAGCCTACATGTTTCAAACCAATCAAGAGGAAAAATCTAAAAACAAAAGGTCAAAGTTAAAGTCAAAGCAGGCTTACAGTTGACCATGCGGACGTCCGATTCGCCCAATGGTCATTTTTTGACCATTATGATTTTGATGCAAATGGCTAGTTAGGTCGTCTAGTTCAGAATGCAGACGTCCGGATGAGTCGTCCGATTTGCTAGAACTTTGGGCATTGTGACTGCTATAAATATTACTTCACTTTGCATTCATTAAACAACTAAAATAGAGTTTTCTTATTAAATATATTTGTGAAAATCTTCTTTATGCTTACATTTTTTACATTTACTTCATTTATTTTTTCATAGTAAAAATTTTGATTATTTAATCAAACGTTTTGAATCATTTATCTCATCAAAATTTTTTATTTCTCTTTGTACTTAACTAATTTATATCAATCTTAAAAGAGAGAGACACTTTTGAAAAAGATCTTTGCATTTACATTGCATAAACTTTTCTATTTTCATATTGAAAACTCTGATTGATTGAATCAAACTTGTAAAATCACCATATTCATCAAAGTTTATCATTAATCTCTTAATACTTAATTTATTATAATTATTCATTAAAATGGAGATATATCTTGAGAATATTTTGAACCTACATTGCATTTATTTTTTCTTCATCTTCTCATTGAAACACATTAATTGATTGAATCAACCTTGTTAGATCATCATATTTATCAAAGTTTTTCTTCTTACACTTGATCTATCATTTGTTACTATTCATTGAAGTGTTACTATTCATTTGGTAACAGATGACGGAGATCATTGCTTTGGATCGAACCTCCACAATTATATCATTTGCATCATCTCTCCATTTTACCTATCACTTTTATATTGCACTTATTATTTGAATTTATCTATTTAGTCTTTACTTGCTTGAATTTAGATTAATTCTTCGAAACTATTTTAAAAATCAATTCAAACCCTCTTGGTTAGTTATTCTTGGACTTTCAGTAAAGAGACTAATCATCAACAGTTATCCTAGGTGGTAGTAAGTCAAGCTGATGGTAATTTTTGGCCAGAGACAAAGAGTATGGTCACATATACAATTGGTAGTGGAATTTGTTCTGACCTTTGAAAAGTTTGAGTTGGCACAAATCTGATATATAGAAAATGCTCATGCCGACACTCTTTCGAAACTAGTAAACAACAAAAGATTTTGAACTACTCATTCTTGTACCTATAGAGTACCTTCCTAGACCTTCCACTTTTAAAATTGAAGAGGTGATGTGGATAGAAGATACTCCTCCATGGATGCAGCTCATCATAGCATTTTACAATGGTCAGACCTTACCCACCGACAAAAGGGAGCGCAAAAGCTTAGAAGATGAGTCGTGCATTTAGATTTTTAAGATGATGTGCGGCATAAATGAGGTTTCTGCCTACCTCTCATCCGCTATGTGCTCCAAAAACTTCATAAAGGAGTTTGTGCCTATCATAAAAGAGGGTAGGCATCGGCTTAAAAGGTGTTGAGGCAAGAGTACTACTGGCCTACATTGAAAAATGATGCACATCAATTTGTGAAAAGATGTGACAAGTGTCAGCATTTCACGACAATACAAAGACAACCTTCCTAGAAACTAAGTGTTGTCTCTAGCCCTTGGCCATTTGCCAAGTAGGTAATTGATCTCATAGGACCCCTATCTAAGGGAAAAGGCAGGGCTAGCTTTGCTATCGTCATTATTGACTATTTCACTAAATGGGTGGAAGCTAAGCCCTTGGCTAAAATAACCAAATAAAATACTTCCAAATTCTTGTGGAAAACATTATTTATAGGTTTGGCATCCCCCACTCAATCGTATTTGAAATTGGGCGACGGTTTAATAACAAAAAAGTCAGTGACTTATGCGAGGAACTCGAAATCAAAATCATTTCTTCCCACCGTGCTCAAGTCAATGGATAGGTATGGCCGTCAATAAAACCATCAAGTATATCCTCAAAAGAAATTTGGATGCTTCCAAAGGGATGTTGATGAGATATCTTAGGTCCTATGGGCTATCTGAATTACTAGTAGTATTACAAAAGAAACTCCTTCTTCCATACCTTATGGAGCAGAGGCAATGATCTCCTCGAACTTGATTTCCTCGATAAAAGGTGGAATGAATCCCAAGTAAAATTAGCCACCTAGCAACAAAAGATGACCCGATAATACAATTCTAAGGTCAAGAAGAAGTTATTTCCTGTAAATGACCTTTTATTGCGAAAGGTATTCATCTCCTCTAAAGAGCCAAGAGTATGGACCAACTCTTGGTCCCAACTGGGAGGGTCTCTATCACATCAAAGAAGAGCTTCAACCTGGAATCTATAGGATCAAGAATTTGGATGGAAAGGCGCAACTTCATCCTTGGAATATAGAACATCTAAGGATGTACTATCAGTAAAAGCGTTAAATACTATCAGTTTATGTACAATTTGTTTAATTCAATGGTAAGTAACCTCATTAAATTCTTGAAAGAAAAATGCATTCCAATGACAAAAGTCCTGGGAAAGGCCTCTGCCTGATTAAAATGAGTCTTCAAAAAGGTTGAAACACGTCGAATGGCAATAACAAAAATAAAATTCGATAAAGTAACACAAATATAGGGAAATAATTTTTCATTTAGAATTCTTTGCAACTGTCGGATGGAGGGGGTCCTGAAGCTCATTATATAAATAAATAAATAAAGAGAGAGCTAAGTGGAAGTGTTGAGCTGGCCACCAGTTACTAGAACAATAGCATGATGGGCCACTGCCTCATTTTCAATGTTTTCACCCCTCAAGTTCAATTGAATCGTTGCCATCATCAAGGGTCCGGGGCTTACTTTCCTCCAAAAATTCAAACCTCAACTCCGAGATATTGAAAGTTTGGCAATGAACCTCAATCCACTCCAACACTTCAGTGTATGCAAACCTTCGCTAGTATTTCACGATGCTTTGATACTCTTCAGTAAAGTGAAAATTGGCTATGTAATGCTTCACATCATCCTCGCCAGCAAATTCGACCTCACCCCAAACTGTTTCAACCTCTTCGATCAGGCCATTAATTTGGAGTTCAGCCCCTCCACCTGCTATTTTAGAGAAGCACTTTCCTTATTCGAGGCCTCCAGGGTTTTGACAGTGATTTTCTGATGCGCGTCAGAGGTCTCTAACTACTTTTTGAGAGAAGCCACTTCACTTTGAGATAGGTGAACTTCCTTCTTCAGATTTCCAATTTCTACCAAGATAGAAGTTAGTTTTATAGCCTCGAATGCCTACTGAGCCTTCACTTTCTTAGTATTACCTTTTGCCTTCTTCCTCAGCCTTGGAAGTAAAATCCTTGTTTTTCTTTTGAAGGTTTTTAAAGAAAACTTCAGCCTCTATGGCCAATCCAAAAGCTCGGCCCATTTGGCTCACCATAGTGGCGAAGAGGTCCATCGCATCAGTTGATTCCACAAAGGTCTACCATTTCTCTGTCCAATACTTTTAGAAGATGGCGGTGGCAGTTTGAATCTCCGAGGGGAGCATGGCTAGAGCCTCTGAAGCGAGCTCATCGTTCATCTTCATTAGGGTAAGTCTAACCTTAGAAGGAGCAATATTAGTATCAGAAGACCTCTTGTTTTGCCTTTCTAAGCTGGCTCTTGCCTCAAAGGCGAGGCAGCAGAAGGCCTTTTTAACTCTTCTCTGGCAGTGACAATGGAAACTGCTATCAACTTTTCCCTGGTAGGGACTTGTGGTGGACGTAGGGAGCCTAAAAGTAGCCCATCTTCACTAGTAGAGAAGAAAATATATTTCATTTTGGGGGTCTCTACCACTTTTTTCTTTCTCCTACTGTTCAGCAGATGATGTCCTTCACTTTCAACATCTCTGCTGATCTTCTCGACTTTGTCCCTAATTTGCTTAGCTGCAATAGAAGAGGGTTTGTGCCATTTTCTTCCCGGATGAAGAGGTAGCGAGGAGAATATAGGCCTTATCCGGGGTAAGGTACTTCTTCCTCTCGAATTTGTTTGAAAAGAAAAAGGAGCGTTAGCAAAACACCCTTACAAAATAATAACGAAATCTGAAATTTTACCTCTTCGGGCCATCAAACCGAACTCTTCATAAAATCATTGGTGGGAGATAACACGCTCAAATTTGCACGACGATAGATGACGATGGTAGACGTTCTCTATTACACCCAACTCAACCCCATAAAGGTAGAAACAATCAACCAAACCTACAAGATGAAGGGAGTAAGAGTAAATTATAAAAAAGAATGAAGAAATAATAATAATAATAATAATAATAATAATGTAAACTATATGAATCTAATGGACACTCACACGCTTCTGAGTAGTATGTGGAATTGTTAACTGAGGAACCCTATTACCCTCACAAGTTTGCTATTTTCACCCTACCCAAAACTGAGTCTCCTTCGACCCCTTGATGGAGTAAGAGTGTAACGACCCAAATTTTAAAGTTTAGATTACCACCAAAAGTTCCTCTTAAAAATAAAGACTTTCTTCAAAACCACAATATATCCATACGCACTTGGATATATCTCAAATTCTTAAATAAATTATAGAATTCGATTTATATGCATAATTGAGTAACTCAACAGTAACATACACACGAAAGTGCAATTTTAGTGACTTTGTCCAGTGAGGCATAAAATCACTATTTTATTCCTACTTTGGAACACTAAACTCAAATAGAAAACAATCTTTCCCATGTGAGACATACATGTACCCATTTGATAATTGGCATATTTGGGAACAATTGGCATGCAACCTAATTTATGAAATTGACACAAGTGGCATACATGAAAAATTTCCAATTCCCTAACATAATTAATACAGTGGTTCAGCTAAAGAGTCAAATTACTCACTGCTTGGTTAAAATCAAGAGAGAGAATTAATATTAAAATTTACAGGTTGGCAAACAAATTGATGTGGCGTTCCCTCTAAATTTACTATCGGTCAAATTCAATCAATAGGTGCAAAATCAATATCCTACCTATACATACACATACATATATAGAAAAATGGGTCATGAATTATTATAATAATAAAATCATATTCAAGGCATAATTGAATAGTACAATGATATGTAGTCATCATATCTTTAGAAACCGGTAAGAGCTCATATCATATCATTTGTACCGAAATAGCCATATCATCATATCATAGAATATCATTTTATATCATATCTTTAACTTTCATTAGTATAAAATTTCATCAACGTAAAAGAAAAATAATTTAAATGGGATAGATCAAATGCACCTCATTTCCTACCTTGTTAACTTGCTTTAATTTTGGAAGACAAAACAAAATCACGTTCCTTTACTTTCTTTCTTTTCTGCCTTTGTTGTGTTTACCGTGCATGCGTATAGCATTTTTTTCTCTGTGTGTGTTCCCTCCATTATACATTTGTCTATATACATAGGCAATAATAACATATCCTTAAGAGTTGGTACGTAGTGGGAAATGTGTAGAATAGGGTGAGTAAATGGATAATGGGAAAAAATAGAAATTGAAACCAGAAAGGTTGGACCAAGTCTATACAAAATGGGATCCGTACACGTGTCAATCCAACCTTACGATTCAAAATTTAAGAATAGTAAAAATAAACTAATTGGCACATTCTTCAACAACTTCAACCCACGTGGGCCGTGGCTATCCCATAACTCCTCTGACTCTCTCTCCCTCTCCCTCTCCCTCTCTATATGTATATAATCTTTACTTAAAAAAGAATAATCAATAACTTGACAACCTAAATGGTAGACGTGACAAACCCTAGAATTCTAAATACATTAAATAATTCAACCAAAATGTAGTACAAGGCAATATCTTTCGACCTTGATAACTTAAGTTTGGCTAATCCAAATAAACCTTTTTTTTCCTGAGCCTAAAATACATAATTAATTACAAGCTATCCAACGAGCCCAAAATTCATATACTTATCATTGCTCCATCAATATTCAAATATTTGATACAATTAAAATTGAAATTTCTACTTTAGTCCCTAACTTCACAATATTAAAAATATAGCATGTGAAATAATTAATTTTATTTTATAAAAAAAAATTCGGGATTTTACAAAGAGAGGCCTAAGGCCAAAAGGGGAATGGGCTCCCCAGGGACATAATGAGTACCGATCTTCTCCAAAACCCTAGGTTTGAAAATCGTTTGAAACACATAGAAAGGCATATTATCACCAAGGGAAGTCTCTTTCCACGTAAACTAAGTCGAAACTAGTTAGGCCCAGGCATTTGGAACAAGCAGGGTAGGTACTAACTCATACAACCTAAGCACAGCCCTAAAGATGGATGAAGGGATAGACAAAGTCCCCTTTCAAAAGATATTCGCTAATTACCACGAAACCATGCCTAGGAAAGCAAGCCATCTCTTTAGATGTCGGGGCTAGAAGTTCAATTGTACGAGGGATGCAATATTTCTTCCTAATTTCTACGAGGTCAGCGGCGGCGACGTTCGATGTAACCTTGGCAGCCCTCAACTGGCTTCATAATCTAAGTGACCCTTCCTCATGGTTAGCATGCTCTGGCCTGCCCTAATGGCCTAGACTAGGTCAGCAGAATTGGTGATGGTCACACCCATTTCAAAGGCTACAATACTCAATTCTACGTTCTTTCCATTAGAATTTGAAGAACTTATGATTTCAAGAAAAATTGAA
Organism: Fraxinus quadrangulata; assembly: GCA_903798255.1. Taxonomy (NCBI): domain Eukaryota; kingdom Viridiplantae; phylum Streptophyta; class Magnoliopsida; order Lamiales; family Oleaceae; genus Fraxinus; species Fraxinus quadrangulata. The sequence goes on along the minus strand of CAIGRB010018550.1, from coordinate 2,944 downwards.
AAGAGACGAAATGTAAAGGAGCACTGACAAAATCAAGGAACGAACAGGGAAAATCTTCAAATTTCTTAGAAATTGCCGAAAAAAGGTCTCAACAAATTATAAGAATGCAAAGAAGAGAAGAGAGTATGAAAATTTCCTTTTGCAAAGTAAATAACTAAGGAAAAGGATTTGCCTTTTTATAAGGCAAATGCCATCAACCTCAATCGTTGGATTTGGATCTGAACCATCCAACAGTTCATTTGAGATTCAATCTGAGCCATCCTTAAAGTCTATCATTTTCTATTTTACGGTTCAGATTAGAGTGTTTGGATCATGCGTGCACACGCGTCTACCTATCAAGAAACATGTCTGCAGCAATCATCATTATTCTATCTTCTTCCTTTACTGATTACCTTCCTCGCATATGTATAAAACCGAATCTATTCGATTTCTAACAAAATTACTCATCCTTACATTTTCGAAAAATCCTTCATCAGTGATTGAAAAAGACTGATTTTTTCAATTTTTTCGACCTTGGTTCCGTAGGAGCAAGTCAGAAAAATTGAGAAATAAAACCATCTTTTTTTTGTCCAACTAGATTACAAAACTAGTAATTTATATCATCATTTTTACTTTTTATAATTTTACTTTCTACATTTTAAATAAAGCCTCATCCATGTAGCTAGATCAAGATTTGTAAGGCCGTTAGGTTCTTAAGAATCAGAGTTTGTTTTTCGTCTAATAACAAAGTGGATTTCTTTTTCTACTGTTTCAACAAAATAATTCTGACTATGCTTTTGAAAAAGAACTTCATTGATTGGTTTAGAACACCTGATACTTGATGGTAAAGACAATTATGAATCCACTTTGTCAACGAACAAAGAAGCTATAAGTAATGCAACTATGAATCTCATGGAGAGTTCAATCCTAGCTCAGGATTAACGCTTGCGGCATGCTTAACATTATATGTAATGTAGTAATTTTCCTTTCCAATTGGGAGATGGCTAAGTAGACTAAAGCATCGAATTACTAATTTGTTGTATGAGTTATTCATATTGAGGGTTCGAATCCCTCGCTTTTTCGTTTTGTTGATGATTTCATTTATTTTTTTTCCAATTTTTAAGATCTTAGTTAAATGTGTGGAATAGATAAAATCCTAAGAAGATTGGAAAATTAACCAAGGTGCCTCCTGACATACTTCATCGAAAGCAAACACTATGTCTTTTTGTAACAACTTACACAAAGGTCTTGCTATATTTGAAAAATCCTACATGTCCAAGAAAAGAACGAACCTCACTCACACTTGTGAGAGGAGTTAAGGAGCGAACAAAATCTATTTTAGATTTATCTACCTCTATTTCCCTCGACAATATGACATGACCTATAACTATACCTTGATCTACCATAAAATGACATTTTTTTTCCAGTTAAGAACAAGATTAGCTTCCATGTATCATCTAAGAATAATTGTAAGGTTATTTAAACAATTGTCAAAAGAATCACCATAAATACTAAAATCTTCCATAAAAACTTCTATGATGCTTTTCTACAAAATCTGAAATTATACTTACCATACACCTTTGAAAGGTGGCAAGAGCATTACAAAGGTCGAATGACATATGTTAAATAGGCAAATGTACCAAAGGGACAGATAAAAAGTAATTTTTTTTTGGTCTTTTGATGCAATTACAATTTGATTATAACCTGAAAAACCATCCAAAAGACAATAATTGAGTATGACCAGCCAATCATTCCAACATTTGATCAATCAAAGGCAAAGAAAAATGATCTTTGCAAGTTATAGAGTTAAGTTCTCGATAATCAATACAAACTCGCCACCCAGTTTTGCACCCGGGTCAGTACTAGATCGTTTTCCTCATTTCTAACCACTGTAATGCCAGATTTTTTGGAACAACTTGGACCAGGCTTACCTACTTGTTATCTGAAATAGGATAAATCACACCAACATCTACCAACTTCAAAATTTCTTTCTTCACAACCTCCATCATTGAAGGGTTCAATCGGCACTGCGGTTCCGTAGTTGGCTTTGCCCCTTCCTCGAGCAAGATTTGATGTAGACAGATGAAAGGGCTGATTCCTTTTTTATCAGTTATTCTCCAGCTAATTACTATCTTGTGATCTTTTAGTACACGAATTAGCTTTTCCTCTTGCAATATTGTATGGTTCCTCGCGATGATCACGGGCAACATATATTTTAGATGCTCTGGAAGAGTTTTGAGCACTATAATAGAAGACAGAAGTTTCCCATTAGCCAATGGTAGAGAAACGTAAGAAATATTATACCTTTCTGGAATTTTTGGTTAAGACTCGAGAGGCCACATCTTCTTCAATGTTTTTGCACAATTACACATCCCTTCTGGGCCTCTTAGGATCTTCTAATGCGAGACTCTTCCTTAGATTGATTTCCAGTGCATCTTCACTTGAGAACTTAAAAAGTTGCTGAGCTAATAAGTCAATTTATTAACTGAAAACAAGATTGTAAGTAACTGGGTTACCTCTTCGCTTCAAAGATATTGAAGCATATAATCTTTCCATCAAATTCAATGGTTAAAGTCCCATCATGAACATCTATTTTTGTTCGTGCTGTCTTCATGAACGGTCTCCCCCAAAACAATGGTGTTGAAATAGATGTTGACTCATCCTTCATGTCAAGAACATAAAAATCCACTGGAAAAGTCAATTCATTCACTTGCACTAAAACATCTTCCAAAATACCTTTTGGAAAAGCATTAGAACAATCTATAAATTGTATAACACCAGTATCCTTAAGAGAACCCAAATTTAAAGAAGCATAAATAGAATATGGTATGACATTAATAGATGCCCCTAATTTTTTCAAACCTAGTGTGGCCAATTTTACAGGGTATTGTGAAGCTTCCTGGATCCTTGCATTTTGGTGAAAGTCTTTTTTATAAGACAGTGGACACATTCTCCCCTACACTTA
>CAIGRB010018533.1:196673-210423 GCA_903798255.1 Fraxinus quadrangulata | reverse complement strand
GAATGAATATCCCACATCCCCCCTCCCCATTACATTTATAGGCAACCTATCTCACATATTTTCCTCAATACCCCCTAACTGAATCTATTTCTAACTAAATAAGCTTCTCAATTCTTCTAGGTCCTTCCACATTGATGGGAGTCTATCACAAAGGCATACTGAAAACTACAGTTTCCTCACCACAGATCCTACAAGTAAATGAGTAAAAAACAGAAATAAAAGTCCAACGTGAATAACGTTAAAAGTAAGTTTTTTTTGATGAAACAAATGACTGAAAAGTATCAGGCTTCTCATAAATCATGGATAAAATGATTTATTACCAGATGGACTGCATGAGTCAATTGCTTGGATGCTTTTTAACACAGAAAAGATCACCATTTTACAACCTCTAAGGAATAAATATTTCTCAACAACAGAACTTAGTTATACAGTACAGTAATTATATATGAAATCAAAATAAAAGCAGATGTTAGATTAAATTACTATGGGCATAGCAAGGCATGGATTTTATCAAGTGATGATCTGTGTTGTTAGAAAACTCCACGGGATACAAATTTCTGTGTAATAGAGCATGGCAACACACCGTTGATTCCCTTTTCAATAATGAGATATGCAATCAAATTTTAGCCCCTGTTTGGGCTCCATTAAAATGAGTTTTGGGGGGAAAATGTATTTTGGAATAGTGATTTTTTTTAGAATGTGTAGTTAAAAAAAAAAAAGGAAAAGTTTTGGATTTACGTGTAACATTATTTCATTGGAGAAAGTGTTATTGAAAATGAGTTTTGGAAAAATGGAGCCCAAACAGGGGATTAATTTGCAGAGGTAGGATTCTATTGGAATTGGAAGGAGAGCTGGCTTGTAGTAGTGATGGCCTGATCCAGGTTGTAAGGTTCACAGAATCGAATTCAGACATATGGACATGGAGCATCCGCTTTAGAAAGGGATACAGGAAAGATGGCAAACGAGCTACATTATTTGTAATCAATAATGTCAGTCTTCGTCCAACACGACATCTCAGTGGAGCAGCATGCATTTGATAAGTTAAAACAGGTGATTAGATCCAACAACCATTTTTTCCATTTAATTTTGTTCATTCACATAATGTAAACTATGATGTGAAGCTCTTGTTCTTGTTCCTCTTCCTGATCCCCATAATAAAAAGTTAAGCTTGAATAAGTTACAAAAAAAGAAACTAACTTGTTCACAGGCATGTTAACATCTAATTTTACACAATCTGCCAAGGGTGATGTGTCTGTAGAATGTTTAATTCTGTATTATCTTTTCATAATATAGCTTGAGGAAAGAATTAGTATGAACCAAGAAATAGAAGAACGGAAAAGACAGAGTCGTATAAAACAACTAGCACAACTTCCCGCAGAAACCTTTTAAAGTAATAACAATTGACTTCTGCAAGAAACTAGTATGTACAAATGAGTATTTTTTTTCTCCATGCATGATCTTCAGAGATCAAACACTTACCATGTTCATGTGGTTGACCATCTATGTGTATTCTCGCCCACGGTTTCTCCTCTATCTTGATGGTTGCAGCTGTGACCTACAAAGCAGAGATGAGATATAAACATTCCCTGATCATGTTGTTTTGTATTGTAAATTTTAAGTTAGAATTTTACAATCTAAAGGTTTTTATGTTATTTCATTTAAGTAATAGTGGAAATACGGATATCTATGAGGTTAAAAGGCAAGTTCTATTAATGATACTATGATAGTTAGATATGCCATACTTTCAGGTATCAAGTACAATTAGACCGTTAAAGGACAATGTCCATGAGATGAATTTAGAGGATAAGGAAGTTGAGCTGGATATGTAATCGTATAAGAGTAGATAAGATAAGAAACAACACCATAAGCTAACAAGTGGAGCTCCCTCACAGAAGCAAGAAAATTACATGATTGGGACATGTCTTGCATGGANAAGGAAGTTGAGCTGGATATGTAATCGTATAAGAGTAGATAAGATAAGAAACAACACCATAAGCTAACAAGTGGAGCTCCCTCACAGAAGCAAGAAAATTACATGATTGGGACATGTCTTGCATGGATCTAAAGGAGCTCCCCATCACAAAAGTAATCCGACACCATGAGAACAAGTTAAAAGAGGGAGAAATAAACGAATGTTAAATGGCATGATGTGATGAAGAATTTGATTGCACTGGATCTAGTAGATGTAGGATAGACTGAACCAAGTAGCAGAAAAGGATTTTTGTAGCTGGTCCAAACCTTAGTGTGTTGTTTCTGATAATCTTATCCGATCATATTTTTCATGCACATTGATGATATCTTGCTTCAAAATAATTGCATAAGATTATATAAGGATGTTAACAATAAAGTATAAATTTTGAGGGCTCCATTTATAGGGCCCATATATACTGCTATCACTTAGATCTATTGTTAAGGATCCAAACCGTACACAACTTGTAGCCATGATTTTTGAGTCCATATTTATACTAACCTAGCATTTTATCATTTGAATATATGGATTTAATATTATTTTTGAAATTCCACTTTTTAGTCATATGTCAGAGAATTTTAACTTGGTAATTTTTATTTTTTTTTCCAACTCATTCTATCTCGATGAAAACTTAAAGGTACAAACAAACCACCCCTGGTTCTAAGTTTTAGCAAACAACAGTGCATGACCATGCAAATAGCAGTTCAAAGCATTGGCTAACCTAACTTCTACAATTACCTGCCGATAAAAGGAGGTGAAGTGTTTGCCAAGTATAATAGCAAAATCCTCCAGAGTTGTTCTCGACATTCTTTAGCTTTGACATAAACCTGTGTCATAGCCATCATGAACCAAATATATAGAAAATACAGAGCTGGTCCAGTTATAAATAGAAAACTGTCATTACAGAAAATGCATGTAAGTCAACGAACAGACAAAGCAATGGCAATATGTAGACCTACTTAAGATCTTCTCTAAATTCATCGAGTCTGCCAATGCGTCATAAGCAGACTGACACAAATAGTTAAACCAGCAGTGCTTTCATAATTATATTGATGACTATATCAAACCAAATGAAACACGAGAAAGAAAGAGGAAATCTCTGTTTTTTTTAATCTGTACATTTTCTCTATTGCTTTCAGCATATTTATTCATTACACACTGGACTTAAGGAAACAAGATAAATATGCACCAAAAAAAATGAAAGAAGATGTCCAATGGTAAAACTTGGTAATTAGGAACAAGCATAACCTACTGAACTCTTGATTATTTTCTGCCAAGTGAGATAATTAGAGCAATATAAATTTTGTCATCGAGAGAGTTCCACTACTTTGGGGTTCACATAATGAGCACTTTAGGCTTGGAGGCCAAATGAACAGAAAAATATCAGCTCAATTCATGTTCATCCAAATTTTATCTCCAACATGATCCAATTCACGGACCGTATGACAAATTCAATCTAGCAAAGACAAAATATAGCTCGTTAGCCCAATCTGGATAAGGTAAAATCTATTCCTCCATACCAGAGTAATTTTGTAACTACTGAGCACATTTTTATTGGGGCAAAAAGATAGTAACACAGTGCATGTTTGATTGATAGCATACTGCATGTTGCCAAACATAATTTTTTTGTTTTTTAAGTTTCTATATTTAATCGCAGAACTTAGCAACCGATAATCCCTACCGGTGGAGGCGACACACGCATAGGCATTTACTTACCAGGATATATATAAGTTCACTAAAAAATTAAAGAGGGATGTATTTATACCGTGTTTTTTATAGTATCGGTAGCGACGATATCAGAATTGTCGCCGTTGACATACGCCGGCAGGCAATTTGAGAAGAGGCTGATACTAACATTCCATTCCACGAAATGATGCCTTCCGTTTTGATCCTTCCATACCCTACCCACTCTCACTCTGGATTTCCCATGCCTCTGTTCCAATTTCAGTCCACCGATTGTATCCACAGATTTTGCTGCCATGACTCTGTATCATTTCTCGGTAAAATTTGATTCCCGATTCAGTTCACCGCTGCAACAGAGGATTGATGAGTATTAATTCTCTATCAACTTATAAGCCGGCTCATTTTTTAGGAAATGGATTTTTCTTGCTATTATTTTCAACCACAATAAAATAATATTACTTATAAACTCAAAAAAATTTTATAATATATATTAAATAAATAAAATATTATATACCTTCAAAATTTGTTATTAAATANTTTATCTAAAAGTATATGTTCAAAAAATAATATCAATTATAATTCTCACAATATTTTAAAATAATATCGTAATATCTCACTTGCTAGTTTGATATTGAGTAATAAATATAAATAACTATTTTACTAAATTAATATATATAATTTATCTAAAAATATATGCTCGAAAAAATAATATCAATTATGAACAAAATATATAAAATTGTGTTATTAACATATAAATTATGTCAAACGAGTTTTGTATATAACATGTTAATTTATATTATTATACTTCGCTTTTAACTACAAGAATGTAAATTAGAATATTTAATGAGTTCAACTGATGAGAGTCATGATAAACTTGCCAATTATTGTCGTAACATAAGGAGAATTAATCTTCGTTTCGACGTTCTTTATTGAAACTAATGTCAACATCAGCTTCAAATACTTCTTCTGCATTCAATGAGTTACTAATTCAATGTGACGCCTAATTCTAGCAGGTGGAATATCCATGAAAGCTAAATACGATGATTAACATGTCAAGATGTGAACATTCAAATTTATCCTCTTGGCTCTTGCATTTGACACAGTCGATGATGAGAATAATAATTAATTTTTCACAAAATTTAGGAAAGTAATGGAAATGTCGAAAACTTTGCTTTTGATATCTGACTAGGGAACGTATAAGAAATGATATCGATGAAGTTTGTCCGGATGCATATCATGGTTACAACATATTCCATATACAAGGCAGCCTAAAGATCAAGTATTGTGAATGAGTGATCGTGTTGTTTTTAGAAAAGAGATAGACACGTACAAATTTGATGATTTTAATAAATATATGGGTGAAATAGAAAATCAACCATGTGCTATATGGGACTACTTAACAAAGGCGAGTTTGAACATTGGAAACGGTCACATTTTACAGGGATTGAGAACAATTTGATGACATCATATAATGCAGTGTCGCTTAAATCACTATTTAAAAAACTTCGAAAGTTAACAGTTCTCGTGGTGATTGAGAACATTCGTAGCTAGTTGCATGGATAACTTCACAATAGACTTGCAAATTCACATATAATGGAAGAAAACCTTTCTAAGACTTTTGAGCTAACAAAGAATGTATATGTGGAACCCTTAGATCAATCTCATTTTGACATGAGGAGTGGACCCAACCTATGATATGTTGTGAACTTGAATAACAATATATGCACGTGTAGAAAGTTTCAGTTGGACAATTTCCCATGTATGCATGCAGTTTCAGCCACTACGTATGGAGGATTCCAGCTCACAAGTTATGCTCTCATTATTATACACCTAATTTTTAAAGGCTACGATATGACGAAACCGATGGGAAATTTCTATATTAAATTGATAATGATCGTATATTAAATTGATAAATATAGATATAAAATTTAAATATATACTCACTCAAGGATTATCAGGATAGCGATAATATATTTGGCATTCGAGGTACTCATTACCTACCAATTAAATATCCCTAGGCACCTTGTTTGCTCCTTTCTTATCGAAAGTGTTAACATCATAATGATTAACATTCATCTGCACGACCAGTGGAAAGTCATGAGCATCGTATTTACATTCGATCTTCAATAACTTGGGTATCGGTTGCCCCCTTTTAAAAACAAGCAATGTGTCCATATAACACCTCCAATCTCATGGATAATTATTGAACGCAAAAATTATTGACATGCATTGTTATGTTTTTTCGTGCAGCGGCCTTGATGACACAAACAAATTTTTTTGTCGAATCTGATCAATTGAGCGTTGATTAATACGTAATTGATTGACTAAGCATGATGTGCATGTGGTATAGCATGGCAAATTGCGCATGAGAAAGAAATGAAGGAGGTAGTGACGAAAATATCAACACTAATCGAGTGTTTTGTTGCAAATCTATCTTTTTTAATTTTTTCTAATCAATCACATCACACGTACATATGAATTTAATGAAAGGACAAACGTCTAAATTATCTTTAAAAAAAATCATGTTGTACAAGATAAATACTTGAGTACTATTCAAATAAGAGTTAGTTTGACATGACTTATGAAATTAAAAATTACTTTTGAACATATTTAGATATTTTTTTTAGATACTTTATCTGGTTAAAAAAACTTTTAAATAAAATTAATCTAATGTAACTTATTCAGCAAGCTATTTCATGAGAAGCAAAAGCACTATGAAACGAGATTCTTAGAAATTTTTGAGGAAAATTTGTTAATAGAGGAACAGTGTCCACGATGCCTAATTAGATCGTATAAGAATCACTTTTGAATTACACGGTCTTGTATGTAGATGATTCATTGATGCTTTCTTGAGTCATATTTGAGTCAAATTATTTTTTCGATAATGCATTTAAAATAGTATTTTGATGAAAAATATATGATTAATAAATAAGAAAAAAATTTAAATTTACGTGTAATATTATTTTATTAAAAAATATGTAGTTGAAAATAAAAGAGAAAAATGTATTTTAAAAAAATAGATATCAAACATGATGTAAAATTGAGTCTTTTAATTTAGAAAGTGTGCGACTTCGTTTTAAATTAATTTTCCGGGTACTTATTTGGTAGTATACAAATGCGCACAGTCCAAAAAAGTCCAAAATAATATGCTTTTAAGATGGATTGAATATGCTAACAGAATGTATCATGTACAATAAACTTTTAATCAAGAGTTCTAAAATTTCTGAAAAATACAAAAAAATCCGAAAAAATATAAAATGATATCGAGCGCGTGAACAAGCTTTGCTCAACGCGTACGGGAATTTGTCAATTGGTTTCAATTATTTATTTCCTGGAAACTTCGTTAAATCTTCCCCTCCCACTCCCTTTCCCCAAAGTCAGATTACAATTTCATAGATTTGAATTGATCATCCTTACAACACAAGGAAAAAAAAAAAATTCGAAATTCTTCCTAATTATGTATATTTAACTGAAACCCTAATCCTCACCACAATAAGCAAAGAAGAAATACAAAGAAGAAGCTATGAGGAGAGTGTTTGGAGCGAAGAAAGACAAAGAACCACCTCCCACCGTTCAAGACGCCTCCGATCGGGTGCCTACCTCTCGATGCTTTCTATCCTGTTTTATTGATTTGAATATAAGTTCTGTACTCTAATATTTGGATTTAATTTTCCTTGTTTGAATCTATTGTTGTGTGATCTGTGATTTTTTATTTTCCTTAATGTTGCAATTTATTGCGTATTCAACCGCCTTATAGTTACCATTTTCGTGATTTGTATGTCTGCTATAGTAGCTGCGTGTATTTAATGTTACTCGTATAGCATTATTTTATGGAATTTAGAAAGAAAAGTTTTATGTGAATTCGTTTACTGTTTGTAAGTCGTTCGAGAACTAGAATAAGTATTGGAATATGTTTCTGAAGTGCTATGAAGAATGTATAATTGCAGTACAGCAGCTTGTCCTTATCATACACACACTATTTAAGCTTTCAAGCAAGTCTATTCTCGAGCATGTATCCAATACTCCTATGTATTGAAAAAAAAATTGTATATTTTCAATACTAGATTCTCATTGCAGTCTCATCAACTCTTCACCTGAACTTGACGACTGAATATGAGATGTCAAGTAATAAAATCAAACCTCTTAAAAGTTGTAGAATTTCTACATTTAAAAGAAAATAAAAGAATGAAATTATCATCGAAAGTTTTTGGCCTTGATGGAGACATTATTTAATTTATCTATAACTGTATTCGATGCTTGACATTTTAGGTGTATGCAAGGATTCATATTGTAAGATTTGATAAAATTCCCTTGCGGTGAACATGAGCAATGCCTACTACTATTCATTCAGTAATTAGGAAGCAATAAAATTGCTATCTTCCTTATAGACCATGGCTTTTAAGCGTTGCCTTTCTTGGTTGGTGAAATGATAACATTGTTGCTTACTTCGAATGTTGCTGTACATTTATTCTATAGAGTTGATAGCTTTACTTCCTTGGGATCTTGATAATTATTCATTTCAGATGTTGAGATGTTTTCCACTGTCTATATCAGATCAATAAGAGAGGCGACACAGTTGAGGAGAAGATAAATAAGCTTGATGCTGAACTGGCTAAATACAAAGAGCAGATCAAGAGGACCCGACCAGGTCCAGCGCAAGAGGCCGTCAAAGCTCGAGCCATGAGGGTTCTCAAACAGAAGAGAATGTAAGTACTTCTTCTTTGTTATTGCTTCTTAACTTTGGGGAATTAGTATATGCACATTTTGGCGACAGAAATTAGAAACATTTTTCTTGCTAACTATATCAAAAGATCTATTTATGCTTTTACTTGAGGTTGAGTTACCTTGAAGTTTCAATTAAAATCGGTGATTTCTGGATGCTCTTAGAGCAGGTTGATTGTGGAATGTTAGGAGTTAGTTGATTCAGTTTTAGCATGTTAAAATAAGAATTCATTAATAGAAAAAAGATGGATGGAAGAGGGGGAGGGGGAGGGGTTTTAATAGAAAAAAGAATTGATACAGTTTTAGCATGTTAACAAATGCTTGGATGATGTCATATAGGAATGTTAGCACAAAAAGGCTTGAAAATATAATAATACCCCTGTATTTATAATGCCAATTGGAAGCATAGGATTTTTTTAGAAGTAAATTGGCCTTAATGAATCCTTCTTCCCCACATTTACATTCCCTCAACAATGGTTCTTCATGTAAATATTAAAAGGGATACCTTTTCTTGATGGCCATCATTGATTGCGGAGGATAGCATTATTACTGGAATCACAAGGGTTCTTCGTGTATATTGAACGAACTTCAGGGAGGTGGACCGTGGATTTAGTCACCCTGAAAAATGACTGGGCTGTAATGGGTATTTTCAAGGGCAAAAATCTTATTCAAATTTGAAAGTTGTTGATTAAACCTTTTCAAGTAAGAAGATAATCATGGGCCAAACTGGAATGATGCTTCTTCCATTTCATGTTTTTCTTTCTACTCATGTGAAGAGTAAATTGGGAGACAAAAACATGAGGTTATGAGGTTATCTTAACCATATAACAACACCCTATCTGCTTTCATATTCAACCTGCTCTTGGCTAGATCGATAAGTTCTGTTCCTATTCAAGGAACTTTAACGGTAAGCCTCAATGGAAAGTTGGTTCAGTCTATTCAATGTAATGCTTAGATTTAGGGAAGTTGGAGGATCCTTGTTTGTTCAACATCTTCCATCCTTCGTTAGTACTAGGACATGTATGTCAAAAGCTGAGCGTGAAATTTGAATAGTATTTCATCTTCTAATACTCAGCTCTCCAATTGTTTCATCAACAGTTTCTTTTGCATAGTCTATAAATAATGATTATGAGTTATAGCAATGTATCACGTGAAAACACGTACTTTCTTAGGTTTCATGGGCTACTATGCCTCTATTCGGGTAAACTTATTAGTAACATTTTAGGAGGAATGATATCGGGTCCTGGATAATAAATTGGGAATAGTTATGAATGTGTGTGGTGAAAATTAATGTTTGACTTTGACGGTAGAGGAAAAGGAACTTATAAGCTACTTTTAAGGAAAGATGTATGCTAGTGACCTATCTCCACCCTTGCTTGAATTCGAGTCTTTGGTTGCTTATATAGATGGAAATGAATGATATTATGCTACAATTGGAAGAACCTTCTTATCCTAATTTATCACGATCTTCACTTTGGTCTTTCTCATTATGCACATGGAATTATCCGAACACGGAAAAAATGCATGTTGATATGATTATACATCTTTCTTGGATTTTCTGGACAGGTATGAAGGTCAACGCGATATGCTATACAATCAGACGTTCAACCTTGATCAAGTTGCATTTGCTGCTGAGGGGATTAAAGATGCACAACAAACAGTATGTACTGGGAGTTTGCTCATGTTTTCTTCTTTCAGAAATCTCATTTAAATTTTTATGACTCATTTAATCCATGCGTTGGACTGTTTTTGTGAATGTTAGAAGTAGTTAAAGTCAAAGTTTTCTGACTTCTTACCTGCATAAGGAGTAGAACATTCCAGGGATAAATGCTGCATTATTGTGGTGTTTCCGTTTCCAAGGGCGTGACCAAAAAATGTGATACATGATTTTAAACTTCAATAGTTTGTAACGAACTGAGCCAAGGTCTGGTAATCTGAGAGGGACTTAGCCTTGTTTGTCTCCCCTTAAAATAAAACTCTTTTATTCTCCTACTCATTTTCAACTACACATTCACATAATAAAATATTTTGCACGTAAATCCAAAATTATTTCCTACTTTTTAACCACACATTCTTCAAAAAAATCACTATTCAAGACATGATTTTTTTTAAAAATAATGGCCAGGGGCTTAATTTTCCTTTATTTCGTATAGGAAGAGATTTTACTTGGCCTTTCTAGTAATATGCACTCGTTATGTATTTTTAAATAAAGATTCAAGTAGTTGAAGATTTGAAGATTCTCATTTTTGTCATCAACTATTTTTATTCTGAGTTCATCAAGTTCATAGTAAAATATGTTTTCCTTGTTAGCGCCCTGTGGGTCAAAGTTCAAGAGTTGTGAGGCGGAGCTTGTTCTATAACGTGATCGGAACGTGCTGCCTACCTCCATAGAGGTAGGAGGATCACCCACCTGTTGCGAGGAAGGGCCTTCTTTTGTTTTGTGATTTTGTAGTGGCTGATCCATGTCCTAAGATTTTTGTATGCCTAATGTGCCCATTCAAAGTTGGATATGGATGCTTCGTTGCCAAATTTAGAAAATCCGATGCATTTGTTTACTAATTGAATTATTCAATGACTAATCTTGCCACATTCTTTACAGATGTCAGCCTTGAAGACAGCAAACAAAGAGCTGAAGGGAATGATGAAAACTGTGAAAATTCAAGACATAGATGTCTGTATCTTACCCCGATACATTTCTCTTCAATGTGAATGAATTCTTGGATACTTCTTTCATATTGCCCAGTGTTTATTGTATGCAGAATTTACAAGATGAGATGACGGACCTCATGGATGTGAGCAGTGAGATTCAAGAGTCCCTTGGTAGAAGCTATAGTGTACCTGATGACATTGATGAGGAAGAACTCATGGGTGGTAAGATCAAATATGAACTAATATTAAATTAGAACATGCACCACTGGACCTTAATAGGACAGTGTTGATCTTTTGCATTGCTTTTCATGGGAAAATAGGAGGATTAGATTTCTGCTTCATTTACATATATACTTAGATCGTGAAAGTATGTACTCGTTTCTTTGAAGAAAGGCCATGGAAGTAAACAAATATATATCTCAGCAGTTTCCACTTCCAGAATGTGGCTGTATTAGGGAGATCTAGAAGTCTCTGCTAGTTTACTTCTTTTTAAACTTTTTGGGATATATTCCAATGCAGAGCTTGATGCTTTGGAAGCGGACATGGGGATGGAAACTGAAAGTGATGGAGTGCCCTCTTATCTTCAACCTGATAAGGAATCTGATCTGGATTCAGAGCTCAACCTGCCATCAGCACCAACAGGGAATGCTCCAGCCCCAGGTGGAAGAACAAATGCCCAGGTAACTTCCTTCTAGACTAAAGAACTGTTTTCTCGTGTCTAATTTTTTCTGGTTATAAGTTTCAAGTTCATGATTAGAGCAATCTCTTTTTATGCACCTAAAGATTCTACCTGCTTTAATAAACCAAAATTGGGGAAATAGCAGCTTCTATATTTTGTTTGTTCCAATTTAACTAACTTATTTGGTACACCAGTGCGGTGGTGTCCTGTAAGCTTGTTATTTCTCTCATTTAGCCCTTGTTTGACAACCATTATTTGAAAACTTTTTTTTCTCTACTCATTTTCAACAATACATTCATACAATAAAATATTCTGCACGTAAACCCAAAATTTTTCCCTACTTTTTAACCACGCATTCTTCTAAAAATCACTATTCAAAACATTGTTTTTAAGAAAAAATGGCCATCAAACAGGGGATTAGTTTTCTTTACTGCATGGATTTTCACCCTCTTGAACTCCTATACGCGTTGATTTCAAAAATTGTTAGGCGTCTCTTCTATATTGTATTGTGTAAATATATGTAGGTTTTGAGTATCTTCTATTTTGAAATGTAGAAGTGACGTCATCTCCGGCCTACACATTAACTTTGTTCTAGTTTTTAATTGATCCATAATACGTGGCTTACTAAATATATTGTACATACATAGATAAGCTTCACAGATTGGCTAAAAATGATTCGTATAACTGACTTGATTAAATCTAGGGAACTTTGCACAAGTGCTGCTAATACCACTCCGATAGGAAATCTGTATTACCGAAAGAACAAACAAAATGGAATTACACTAGTTTGATGAGCATTCGAGAGGCTCCACTCTATTGATTTACACCCTAATTTCTGCCTACCCCCAAATGAAACATTGCCCCCTAGTTATAGGTAAAAGCCTATTCAACTTATTGTATTAAATCTCCATAATACCCCTGCACAATTGACAGTTAAACTAACTACTAGTTTGGGGTTCTATCACTCTTTTATCGTTTCTGCTGCATAAACTTATGGATAGCACTAGCATTTTCATGTTTGTCTTGCTTTTCATGGCTAGCAGTGTCTTTAATTTGATTTTGATGTTGCACAGACTGAGGACGAACTTGGTTTGCCTGCTGTCCCTCAAGCTTCAATCCGAGGTTAAAGAGGGAGTTCATTATGGGAAATTCCACACATGATGGAGGTGTGCGTGTGAAAGGCCATTGTAAACATAACGCGTGGAATTTTATACTTCATCCTGTTTTTCTCATCTTATTTTTCATGGCTGTTGATCAAATAATGGAGTCATATTGATTATATGCAACAAGCAGAACTCCATATATATATTGAACAACAAATTATGTTAATAGTTAACGTAGTGATTCTTTTTGTTTCTATTGTTTGGCCCGATTGTTGTCTTTATATTTTCCTGGCCTTTCGCAAGTACATAACCGTCTTAGCTGTTTATGCTTTTCCCTCATATTTATGTTGACCCACTGGAATGCATTAACATACCAAAAATCATTACAGGAGAATCGAACTATCTATTGTACTATGGAATTGCTTAAACGCTTGTAGTATGTTTGATACGTTAAATTGGACAATAGTTATGGTTCGTTAAAAAGGAATTAAGTTTTCCAATTTTATTTTCTTGGTTGTCTAGTACAGTGCAATGCAGTATCATGTCTTTAGGCTTCCTAGGAAGCTCTTGAAACAGCAGAACTAGGTTTTTACCAAAAATTTGACCTAGGCTAGAGTGAACAGGAAGGTGGTGATGGTGGTGAGGGTGCGGGTTAAAAGTTAATTTTTGTATTTTTTTTTCCCTCTTTTTTGTTTTTGGGGACGGGGCCGAATTGATTAAAGGTAGTAGTCAAATAGTTAAAATTTTAATAATATGCTTGGTAAATTATGAACTATTTCATTCTGAATCAAGTCAATTTGTGCAGTAGGAAGGTAAGTTGTCAAGAAATTGGATACCCTACAACTATATTTACTTATTCGGTGCAATCCAAGCCAACATCTCATCATTGTGAACCAACTCAATCCAGAAGTAGACGTGTGTCCACTCCCAGAAGAACATGTTAAA
>CAIGRB010018533.1:169377-196429 GCA_903798255.1 Fraxinus quadrangulata | reverse complement strand
GCTGCTTCACCTTCTATTTTCAGAGCTTAGGACAGGGAAGCACATTTCCATTACAGTTACTATGTCAGTTTAGATCAAGTTTGCCCATGTCTAATGTTTGCCAAATGTCTCCAGAACAAGCTAAATCAGCAGCAGAGTCCGGCCAGCCTTCGAGCTCGCTAGTAGATGAATAGGCCAAAGACATTTTTAATCTCTCACACTCTTTCTTCAGGGATTGGTACTCACCTGCATAAATGAAAAATAGGGAATAAGCGTAGGACAAGCTTGGACAGAGACAAAGTTTAGTATTAGCATATGCATAATGATCAAATTATCCAGGCTACAACCATTCTATGTTTCTAAAAATGAAGAAGGCCATGAAGTTCACTAAGCGCAAAATGGATTTCTGGCATTCCATATTGGCATTCAATTGTGCATGAAGGTGACACAAACATCCAGAGAAAACTAAATAGTGGGTTTTGTTGCTACGTGATTTCGGGATCTTTTATGTTTCTTTTCTATGTGATGGTTTGCAGCATGTTAAGGACCCAAAGTAAACTTTAGGTCAACCTTCTTCCTCTGCTCGTTCTTGCCATTCAATCATTTGTCACTAGATATGCATCACAGATTCACAGGTATTAGGTGTTAACCTTATTGGACAGTAATAGAATGCGAACAACATTTGACTTTTTTTTCTGCTTCAACTCTATGAAATAAGTTCCACTCAGATATACCAAACACGCCAGTACTGTTTTAAAGTACTGGATACGACAAATTTGGACACGAGGTGCAGTCTAGCTATAAAACATTTAAATCGGAACTTTTTTCAGGACCTGTAAGATTTTTATAGAATGCTCCAAGAGTGCATTGCCTCTTGTAAGCTTCACATGATACCCAAAAGCTCCAGAAGGTTCATGACTCAAATATTACATTGTGCATCCGGTCACTTTTGGTAACCTAATTTGACTCATCATCGTAAGACAGTTTAGTCCTAGTTTAAAACGTGGTTTGCTGGTCTCCAGCTCCCAAGTGGAAGTTGCAACACCCTTAGAAACCCATTGTCCAGAGGTGTTTTGCAAATTGTAATGTCAGATTTTTAATAGCTGAAGATACGATAAGTTTTTCACCAAATAAGACAGTTTGATTAACGAAGGACCACCAGAAAGCTCAGTGGGACCATGTCATGACTAAGAAACACTCAGGATACAGTTAATTACATTACCTACTACAATTAATTCCAATATTACATATGGGGCAGGGTATTTAGTGTAGGCAACCTATTATAAAGAGCACTTAAGACAGAGCCTGCTTCAAAGAATAAAAGCCAGACTTCATCATTTTCCAAGAGACTTTTCAGAAACTACATTGCTACTATGAAATTTTATAGTAATTGGATTGAAAGTTGGAATTTTAAGCAATGCTTTCCAGAAGACTTCATTTGCGAAGCTCGTGTGAAGATAAAAGGACTACAATGTAGCAGAATGTGCCAGGTGCCGACCACCTTAGTAACAAGTGCAAACAATCAACAGAAGATAAACAGTTTACCTTCCACATTGAATCTCTCCCTTTGCAGTCTCACCACCTGCTGCTTTAGTGTGTTGTTCTCCATTGATAAAGCAAGACGTTGTTGATACAGGGAAGCAACTTTGACAGCCAAATCTGACTCCAAATTCTAGNCGGGGATATGGATAAAAGGAGTCCAAATTTCGAAAACGGATAAGTGGATACGTTTTTCAAATTTCAATTTTTTTTACTAATTTCGGATATCATTTTGAATTGACCAAAATTAATTATTTACAATAAAGGAAATTTGTATTTAATAAGGGGTTAAGACGAATAAAATAGAATTTTGAGGTTTAGTTTTCAATAATGAGAATTATTAAATGTTATATAAAATAGAAAATGAGGAACTTAATTGTAATTTGGACTTAGTGGAGCACTAAATAGCACTATATGTAACCCATTTTCATTTTATACAAACAAAACCCTAAACCACCAATATAGAGAGAGAAAGTAGGAAAAAATGGGAAGAAAAAAGAAAGTTGAAGAAAAAGAAGGGAAAACCTAGTGTCGCCATCTTTCTCTACCCTCTCGGCGACGAAACTAGGTTTATAAAGAGCAAAAGTGGGAAAGAAGAAAAGGGAAAGAAAAAAAAAAGAAGAAGCAAAAACGACGAAGTGTCCGATTGAAACTTGGAGGATCCGACACATATCCCATGCCCATCCATACCCATGTCGTGTCGTGTCCGACACGAGTACTCCAACTATTTCGAAGAGTCTGAGTATCGGAGTCTCAAATGAGTCACATGTATGAGTAGTAATAACCCAAGAATGTGATCAGTTCACAGCCATTATTTCAGTTGACACTTAAATACATCCCACGTGTAAGTAAATAACATATTACGTTTGAACCTTAGTTTGGCACGTTAAAAAAAAAAAAAGACACTTTAGGGAAAATTGTAATTTGTAAATAAGTAAAACGATAATAATTTACATAGCTTATTTTCCTGATTTCAATCAGATACTAAAAATGTAGACTCTAAAATATAATCACTACTTAAACACGACTTGCATCTGTAACTTTTGCGAAATGTACCTTAAAAATGTCAACAGTTCTTTCCAGTTCAGCAATATATTGAAGTTTGCGGACTCTAGATCGCTGCCCAGGATGTCTGCATGCAGGTCATAATTTATCATAAGGAAAAATTTTGCAGAATAAAAGATGCCTTACAATCCAATTGAACATGGAAAAAGCACAAAAACGAAAAAGACAATTGTTGAACTTCCCATCATTAACTTGATAAAAAAGCATGTGGCATCTAAAAGTTCAAGCTATTAGAGAGGGTCTTCAAGACGTGAGGCCACACGCAAGGAGGATTCATTTTAAATCAAAGACCTGACATGTGCAAAGTTTCATAGATGAGCAGCAACAAGACTTGACTAGTGCAAAATTTCATGTGTAGCAGCAAGATTTGAATTTCAAGACCTTCGCTTGGTATCTTTGATTCCGTGTTGAACCACCTTATTTTAAACGGGTAACCTGTTAGAGGGGCATAGTAAATCATTTAAAATTTGTTTTCAACAATGAAAAGCTCCAGGGTTTACTCAGACGCGAGCTTGATTATTGGTTCCTCAGTTCTATGGAGAGAGAAGACATACCAGATTGGTCTCGCCTAAAATTTTAGTATATTTTGTATCTTTGTAAATAGAAATTATTTCAGTTCAGGAAAAGAAAATGTTAGGAAGAATGACGCATCCTAAGTGTACACAACTAGTAGTAAAGGTGAAATGGCATCTCAAGAGAAATAACATGGTGATAAAAAATCGATAAATGAGCCCATCATCAAGTATCAGGATTTCTATTGTAAAGATGGATAATAATTCCAGCACATCTACTTAACAGTTTTGTTATCCAGTCAGGAACCGAGATAGAAGTATTACTCTACCTAAATTATTTAAGCAGTTCCTATACAGACATAGTTACAATAACCTAAGCAGAAGTAATTAGAGAAGAAATATCATTTGTCAAAACAAACATGCTGAGTACAGAATCTAACCTTGTCATCAGTTTTCTCTCAGTATTAGTCCCATTAGCTGAAGCGAAGGCATCGCCTATTGAATTTGGCTGTGCAGTTCCAGATACACACATATTGGCATCCCAATGCTGCATAGGACTTTGTAAAACATATTCGGCTAATGCTGAAACGATTGCACTCTCAGGAAATGCTACGTTGTCTTTTCTGCGAGGGGAATTGGGGCCATATGCACAACCAGAGTCAAATTCATTTTCTGGTTCACAAGAATCCGGAGTCTTCAAACCATCGAGTTGATCTTGACTTGGTAATGGAACAAGACCATCTGAAAGGGTACAGGAATCACTAGCAGATCGTCGGTGTAAAATCCCACTGGAATCTGAGTCCGAATCACTCAACAAATCATTAAGCCATGCTGGCTGCTCCTCAAAAATAGAACTTTGCGAGATTGATTTATGGTGTCTCGGGCCCCCAGGATACAATTCAATATTGCACAAAGTTGGGGAAACTGGACCATGAGCTGGGTGAGTTACTGTTTTCTTTTGATCGGGACACCGAGGAGGAAGATGAGCTTGCCTTGACATGACTTATGTTAACTAGCAGCTGAACATCAGAATTTCTAAGCTAATCAAAACTTATTTATATTTTAGCTTAGTTTATTCCAAAACATCAGAATATTATAAAACATACCTCATTTGCGTACTGTAACTAGATTAAAACAGACAAATTATTAGAACATATGAATTTTAGAACAAAAAAAGCGTAAATAATCATGAATTTCAAGAATCCAATAAAAGAATTTGAACAGTTTTATGAACTTTGTTCAGCCAAGCCACGTGGTTTTGCACTGGAGTTCCAGCAACCAAAAGATACAATTTACAAGGTTGCAAGAACTTGTGATGATATTTCAAATTATTCTAGTTGTCATTTATTAATTCGACAGATAATAAAAGTAAAAATTTCACCATAGAAGAAATCATGAATCGATTCAATTCAAGAATTCAACCAAACCAAATAATGGCAAAGATGCATTTTAAATTAATACAACAGTACACTAATAAACAATTAATACAAAACAAAGAAACCATCTTGGAATTGCAAAACCAAGAAAACCCAGAAAGTATCTCTCTTTAATTGCTGAAGAGAAAAACAAAAAAAGAAAGAAAAAAAAATAAGAAGTTAAAAATTAAAACAATCATCAATCTGATACAGTAAAAAGTACAACTCAAACTATAATCCTTTCGAATTTGCCGTTCAGTTTAACCATATTTCTCAATACCTAAACACCAAATTAGAGAAGCAAAAGAACAGTGTAAGGGAAACCGTAGACACAAAAAAAAAAAAAAAAAAGGGAGAACGCCCATCTATATTCTTTCACTGCAACATTTTCCCAAAATTCTTAGAACCAAAAAAGAAAGAAAAATATCGGCATACCTTTTCTTTTTTAAAGGAATACTCAAGTGAGTGGCTAGTTTCAAGAAAAATAAGAATGCAGAGAATCTTTGAAACTTTAACTCAATTTTTACTAATATATAGAAATCACTATTGCTACATGCATTCTTCTAACTTCTTGTAGATATACAGAAATTATTATATGAATTAGAACGATATTCAGAACTACATTGGAGAATAGTTTTGTACGGAAAGGAGGCTTTTTTTAGTTGTGAACAGCTCTCTCACCTTTGTATTTCTTGCGTGCGTATTAATGTCACCATCTGACAAAAGACTAATTTATTGATTCCAAGTTATTGATGTTTTATTTGAAGAAATACAAGGAATAGTAAATGAGCATTTGACCAATAGATTTGGATTTTCTTCCATGTATATTTTTTTAACAGAGTTTGATTATTTTCCATATATGAAAATTGTTCCTTTCTTTGTCAATGTAAGGAAATAAAATTTACCTAAAAGATTAAATGGATTGAGTTGCATCCGACACTTACTTGAAACTCAATTGCTAATAAAGTGAAGTTTCCATTCCAAACCATCATCTAGTTGGTCGAATCATTGTTTTGCCAGAAAAAGTCATAAGTGTATAAGATATTTAGACTTTAATCCAATACGATTATAAATTTACATCATTCGAGATCTTTGAGCTAAACTGAGTCATTTAAATCAAAAAATCGTCTCAACTTCGTTATCATAATATACCGTAATTTCATTAGACTTGGAAACCTTTTCATCCAAGAGCTATCCAGAATTTGTTATCTTGTTATAATCTTTCTATTATGTTGGACTTTTACCCTATTTTGCATTCGTTGAAATTAAATTTCAAATAGATATATAAATCACTTATTGCTCAAAAACATAAAAATAGTTCAATTTATATACTAAATCGAGTAACATAATAGCAAAATAATTGCAATTGTGGTCACTCGAGGTGAATTAATCTGACCACAACCTTTAATATATTTGTCAGGAAAGAAAAAAAGTCGTTTTCTTCGATAAGTGGGACTCATGATAAATATTACAAAACAACAACTTGTACTTTTTATTTCTACTCGTGCTTCTTTGTCAAATACTTTTTAAAATTCTTTTTTAACAACAAATTTTATGAAATCCATAATTTCCCCTTTTTAATGATAGTTTTTCAAATTAAAAAAATGATTTTTTCCTTAAAAAATCTATGTCAAACAGGATTTCAATTCATATATCAAACTAAACCTTTTAATAATAAGCGTGTTTACATATACTATTTTAAAGAGGTATGGGGGTAAATGTTGTTTGTTCGTTATGAATACGATTCTATTAAGAAATTTCCTTGAGAGTATTTTAAAAAAAGGAAAAAGAAAAGGAAAGGAAAGAAAAGGGAGAAGGGGTTCTCAAGAAACACATATCATCATATCTTTCAAGAAAGGGAAGCTCTCTTATTTTGATCTTGCTTCATTTTTTTTTTCTCTAAGTTGGTCTAATAAATTTAATGGTGAAAAAAGTGAGTTATAAGCTATATACTTATTTCTAAAATCATAGATTAGGCATAACAAGACAAAAGTGAAATCAATAAAGTGAGTAAAAGCAATCAACTTAATTAAGAAGCATTTGAGTAATAAAATATATCATTATAAGAAATTAAAAGTTATTAACATTTTCTTATACAATATATTTGGGAAACTAAATTGAAGAGTATAAAGAAAGATATAAAAACAAAAGAAAATCATTTAAAATATGCTCGATTATATTTTCCAATACTACCCATTTAACTTTTAATCTATTTACATGGTATGGTAGTTAAAACGTCTCATATCTAATATCTGTTTATAAATATATAGTGTCGAAGAAGATTCTTAAAGTAGAAATTATTTTAAAGAAAGATATGGTGAAAACTAGGAAATAATGGTAAGGGATCAAAAGGAAGTGACCCACCCACCCAAACTAATTAATGGATTCATCGAATCATTAAATGCGTGCGCACTAAGAAACAACTTGTTAAAATTAGGTGATTAAAATGTTGTCCCTTTCTACTCTACAACACAATTAATATTTTTGAATAAAAAAAATTGGGTTTTCTTTCAATTTACTTTTTACATGAATTGATAAATTAATTTATTTATTTTTACAAATCACAATAAAGTGCATATTTATAATGGTAACATAAAACACTAACTATATCCTAAACAAATTATTTGTAATTAACAAAGGATTAAATAATGAATAACGAAATTGTTTTCTTGCTGATGTAGCAGGAGAACCTTACTTACAGTTTTCTCAAAATGTGAGAACCGTAAGTACGATTCTCTTCAAATGAGTAAGATATGACTTTTCACTATGGGCAGGAGAACATTTCAATCCTTACTTATGAGTATTAGCGTGTTTCAATTTAAAGTGATGAAAAAACAGCTATAAAGCTCAAATACTTGTCATGTAATTCCGACTTGGGGCAACTAAATTAGCGTGTCATATCTATGTTGGTTGGTGAGTAAACTAATGCAACTTGTTCTTATAAACACAATTTCTTTACAACTTGTTTGCCTAATGCAACTTTTGTCCAACTTGTTCAATATTTTATGTTCTATAAGACAAATAATATAAAATTAATTAGTGAATACAAATATCGTTCGAATATTCGGTAGACTGAACGAGACAAAACTATTAGAAACCTATCTATTAGGGCGGGTCTTGTATAAAATATATGAGGAGACGTCTAATAATATTTTTTATTTTCTTAATTATATTTGAGCGTGATAATTTCTTTCTTTAGGTCCCAATTAACCTCATGCTAAGCAAGATAATGATAGACAATTATGTGGTTGACAAAACTTATGAAATTAACCTCATGATCATATGATGATTTCAAGCAATATAAAAAACCAACCTTCTTTAGCTTATCAAGCTTGTTTACTCATGATTCATCAAGGGGAAACGAAATCTACAAGTTATGTTGATTCTAGATAATGAGTCGTACATTAAATATGCATGTCTAGGTTTCCAAAAGACATTCTAAATTGAAAAAAATTACTTGCTAAAACGGTGTTGTCCGAAATTAGTATGAAAGTTTATAGAAATGCAAATCACATTGGAGAAACTCATCATACATGGACAACATTATTGATACTTGTTCAAGCCATAATGATCATAAATCGAGTTGTGTAGGCTACAATTAATTAATATTGTAATGATTTTAGTAAACAAAAACGGAAAAAATAAAGCACAAAAGATTAAATAACTATTTATGCCTCAAAAGTAAAAAAAAATATTGAATGTGTAAATGTGTAATATTTTACGTATTTTGGGCAATAGAATATCCACTCTTTGTATAGTCCCTGTTTGAGCCACATTAAAATTTTCATTCTCATTCTTCAACTCATTTTCAATCACACATTTTTCAATAAAATAATATTTTCTATCACATCAATAACTTTTTCTTCTCTTTCAACCACACATTCTCTATCAATCTGCTATTCCAAAATACATTCTTTCAAAATAATGTGACTCAAACACACCCGATCTAACAAGTAAATGACATAAATTGACTATGTTGAAGCCTTGTCGAAAACTCTTACAAAACGTAGTATTAGGGACGGTCTGATTTTGCATACAATTTTCTCTATATTTCCTCATCTTTCCTAATATTTAATTTTGCCAAAAAAAAAATAAAATTATCTCGCAAAATTTAATTATTGCCACAATAATTTTTTTTCTAAGCTTCTAGTTATTGATATGAATTTTTAAATTATATTAAACTACTGACAAAAGTAGTAATTGGAAAAGTTTATTTAAATATTATATATTGTTTAACTTTTTCAAAATTTCCTTTGAAATTTTTAACTTAGGTATTTAAATTATTTTCTTTTTTATGCAATGGGCGACATATTATTTTTGTTGGTAAACTTTTTCATTTATATCCTATGCATTTGGTTTATTTCCCAAAAATTACTGGTGCAATATGTTATTTTATAATTTTAATAGCTTTATTAATTTTTATATATTTTTAAAATTTACCTAGGAAATTTTCATTGGTATTGCTTATTACTTTTTATATATTATAATCACCAACAAAATTAATCATTGGCAATTTCAATTAATTTAATTTTATTTTTTAAATGGATTTTTGCACAAATGGGTCCATGACCTATGGCTTATTTGCGATCTCAATCCTTATTATTTTTTCTTGACACCGACGTCCTCAACATATATATTTTTTTTCATGCACAATTATTCCTACTAGACGACTTTTGCCCAATGTAGTCGTTAGTTTTGCATGTGCGGAAAAAAAATGTCCTAACACTTATGAACTATTTAATATTCTCAATTTCCAGCTCTCTCTCACTCTCATTTTCAATAATCATTTGTCATCACGGGCGGACCCCATGAAGACTGAACTTTAGGCTACTCCCATCTATCAACAACCCAACTTGAGTTTTAGATAAAAAAGAATATATAAATCCTACGTATTAAAATTACATTTCAAAATTAATAAATTTGTTAAATTATTTCAAAATTCAGGTGTTAATTCCAATTAAATATATATAATATACAATTAATTATCCCTACCTCATCCCACACGGCCACCCCACCCTCCCCTCCAAAAAATTTCTAGAAATTAAAAATTGAAAATCACACTTCAAATCCATGGATTCACCTACCCCACCCCTACCTTGCAAAAAATTTTCAAAAATTAAAAATATCAAGTCACCAACGTGTCATACGTGACTAATTGTGACCAATTCTGTATTAATTGTGACCGATTATAACTCGTTGTAGCCAATTCTATGTTAATTGTGACTGGTTGTGATTTGATCACAACCAGTCACAATTAACATAGAATTGGCTACAACGAGTCACAACCAGTCACAATTAAGACTGATTTGGTCACAATCGGTCACAATTAATACACAATTGGTCACAATCAGTCACAATAAACACATATTTGGTCACAAAAGGTCACCACAAACAAATTCGCTTACACCACGAACAAGCACCACAATCCACCACCAGTCATTACCACCATCACCTCCAATGCACCACCACTACCACATTCAACTCAAATTTACAACCAATACCATCAAGAAAATCAGGAAGACCAACTTCGATCAAACATAGACAAAATGTGTTGGCATACAATTACGGATTATGCTACGAAGTACTTCAATTACTCAACACATTGAAACCGAAGTATTATTACTACAATTACAAACAAAGTTTTCCAATAACTCAATACCATTGAAGCCAAAGAAGAGACGGAAATTGTTTACAAATTTCTGAATACAATCGATTCATCCAAAAAGTTACAACAGCAACATAACACTAGAAAGTAACTACTATTATTTTATCAAAACACAAAAAGAAGAAGAAAAATCATGTCAACGACAATAGGAAGTTCTATTTATGTCCAGTCGAAATCTCATTGCACAATTCATTCATGTTGCCACAAAGCAGGGCTAAGGCCGCGAGGCCACTAAAATCAATCTTCATCATTTTCCCTAAAAATCAATCAATATGAACAAATCGTGGATCACCACCTCACCATCACATCAACTACGCCCCGCGGCAGCCATGATCTGAAAATGTCACCACCACCACCACCATGCAACACCATTATCATTCACCATTAACCACGCACAATCACATCGCCGCCAATACCACCACCACCAAAAACCACCATTATATCACAACCATCGTGATGGCACCATCGAAACAACGCATATAATTGGTCACAACCACCATCTGCACCAACGAAACAATACATATAATTGGTCACAACCACAACCGGCACAAATAACGCATCACAACACCCAAATAATTGATCACAAACACTCGTCCCACACTACACCCGCCACCGCCGCCAATACCAACACCGCCAAAGGCTCGCATTAATATATTTTTTTATTAAATTTTTTTACAAATTTTTAAAATTAAAACTTAAATGTTGATTTACATTTGAAACTTATCTTTTTATTGAAAACTTTTGAAAAATATATAAAGCTTTTAAGTTTGATATGCATTATTTTTAGTTATTAAATGATTTTTTGATTGATTAAAAATTAAAATAATATTAAAATAAAAAAATATATTTTTACGTATATACCTCGTCTAAATTCACCTATTTCATAGCTTGACTTCCACGCATCGACACATATTATACCGTTTAGATCGTTGCTACTAACCCCGCCGCCCACTAACCTGAAGCTCAATTCCCATATCTATAATTCACTTTATCCAAGACCCAAATCCCAACCCACTTTTTATTTTTCTCCCTACGACTTTTCATCTTCAGCCTTCAGACTTCATTCTTCTCCAGCCTCCAATCCTCAAACTTTTCTTTTCATGGCTACAAATCGATGAATCATTGAATTAAATCATTATAAAATATTATAGAAGAATGTAGTTGTACCACGAACACTCCTCTGTCAGATCGCTCCTGCTATTCACTCTGGAGACTGACTCATTCATAAAAAAGGTAGTATAAAATATAAGTATGTTTGTGATTCGAGAAATTTTGAAAATGTTGAAACTCGAAATGTATGTGGGTTTGGATATTAGGATGTCATACGAACGATTTTTTAAAAAAATTTGTGTGTATTCCGATTTTTTTTAAAATCGAGTGATTCCCCGACTGTCCCATTGGGTTTGGATGTGATTTTCTTTTACAATTTGTTGAAATTGTGTGTTTTGAATTTTTTTCTCATCGAGTGATAGTTTGATTGCATATATTGAGAATGATGTACTCAATAATATTGATAATGATGTAATTATATCACGTTTTTAGAGTATGAAAACGTGTAGGTTACAGTTTGATAATGATGTAATTATACGCCGTTTTTAGAGTATGAAAACGTAGGTTACAGTTATAGTAGTGTTGACTTATTTTCGTTAATTATATGTTATTTCGAAAAATATTGCATCTTAATTTTTGACACAGTACAAAATGTTTGGATCTGCCACTGAGTTGGGTGGTGGTAAAGGCAAGGGGTGGAGATTGTGTTTCTTTTGAGCCTAGGCAACTCAGCCTAAGGTAGTAGTTGTGGTTGTGGCTGGATAGTCATGGAATCGTTAGCATCGATGAAGGAGCTATAAGTTGTGATTTGAAATTTCAAATCTGAAAGGTGATAATTATGGATGCTATAATGGTGGTGGAAGATGAACACGGTGGATTGACCACGACGATGATAGTGAGATGGGATTTAGTCAGTGACTGTGACGATTGGCGGCGATGTAATACGTTACAAACTACAAAAAAAGCCTCATCTCATTAGGAGACGTGGAGTACCTACAAAAAAATTGAATACATAAATATATATTTCCTCTGGTTATTTATTTTAGTAATTCCCAAATCCTAAGACATTGTAAATTTAGAAAATAAAATGGAAAAGTAGTAAAGGAACAAATAAAGACTTTCCTTCTATTAAAATCAATAAGATTACTCTCAACTATCATTTATTGAAGAATTTGTTCTTGATCTTTATAAAAGTATATTGGGAGTTGAAGAAAATCTGGAATGAAAGAGGAAGTGAAATCATTTCAGTTGTTACTATAAAGAAGTCACAAAAGAAAATAAAATTGAAAAATTTATGAAATTCGAGTGTTTTGAGCTTTTTTATTTGGATTATCTTTTAGTTTTTTTTTTTTTTTTGTCACTATAGAATATAATACACATTAGAGACTTTATGCGTCATTTTTACTTTTGACATAAATATACAAGAAGAGTTGTAATGGGCAATTCTTTGTCATTTACCAATATTGATATCACTCTCACCACTTAAGAAACCTTGTAATCTGCAGAGACTACGGTAGAAGAAAAGAGATACAAAATGGAAGGAAGCAAAGATTCTCTCCTCTCCTCTTTCTTTCCTTTCTATCTCTGCAACTTTCTTAGTTTTTGATGAATACTTTTCTTTTCTTTTCTTTAATGCATGAAAAATTAAGGGGATGTTCTCTTCGTATTTCAATTTTTCATTTTTCATTTTTCATTTTGTGTTTTGAGTGTCCATTTTGAGATTATTGAAAATATGTTCATTTTGTCATTTTGAAAAATTATTTTCAAAAATAAAAAAATTGGAAAACTTGTTCTCTTCTTCCCCTCCTCTCTGTCGTCTTTCTTTTTGTCGTCTTCCTCGCAAGGCCGCCGGTGCCAAAGACCATGGCAAAACTGTCGTGACGAATAGTGAGTGGCACTCACTGCGATTGTTGGCTTCTTTGTCTCTCTCTCTCTCTCTCTCTCTCTCTTTTTTTTTTAATGCAGTGGTTGGTTTGGGTGCAGTCGTTGGGTGCGTAATGTGCTGTCGTTGGATGCGGCGTCGTCGACTTCTTTTGTTGTTGTGGCTATGGCGTGGCGGTGGTTTAGGATCGTGGCGTCGCCAGCCTTTTCAGCTGTTGTGGCTGTGGCGGTGGTTTTGGGTCTCGATATCGCTGACGGTGGTTTTGGCGGTGCGGTGCAAGCGGCGATGACGGTGGTTTTTGTGGCAGCGTAACTAAAAACAGTCAAAACAAGTTTTGAAAATTTTGGCTTGGTTTTAACTTAAAACACCCAAAACGAAATGACGATTTCCTTAAATAATAAAGGGATAAGATTAATTAGTCGATATGCAATTAAATATTCATTAGGAGCCAAGATTATTGCCATTAATGAGCATTCTCAATTCAATAATACAAATGATTTGTGCAGACCCAAACGTAATAAAAACAAAAAAAACAAAACGAAATGCATTACCGTTAATTAAATTAGAAGACTAATCGTTGGACCTATAAAAATTACATGTTTAGACAAAAAATTATTTATATTATTATTAAAAAAAAAATAGGTGCACCATTAAAATGACACATGGCCCGTCCCTACGTTCTATCAACTAGTCTTCCATATACAAAAATATGAGTCAGTACTTAATCAACATAAATTATGCTAAGTCAATTATTGGTATGTTGCACACATTATTCATACAAATTTTCACCATTTCATTTTATAGAATAGCTAGTAAAGGAGATTAGTTGCAGGCTTTACTCATAAATAAGTAGACGGAATGTATAGAGCGATCCTCCTCGCGTAGGTGGGTGAGGGCAAACTTTTTATTTGATTGTTTTGTGACCTTATTAAAGTATCGTCTTTTTTTTTTAAATATTCGATAAAGTCGAGTCACAAAACAACATTAAGAATTTTTTATGCATTTAAAGAATTTAAGAATCTTAACATCAAGATTCAAGTTATTAAATATTACCAAAAGTCAGTAGGGTGGGAAGGTTTATCCAAACGCGAAATACACAGAAATCCACAACCAGCAAATGGAATTTAATCTGATTATTTAATTCTCACATATTAATTTTTATTAATGTGCTATAAGCTCAGTAAGTAGGCAGTCAATTTATGTGCAGAATTAATTAATTTTCAATGAATCCAATGTTTGTTTAATGGCTTTTGGTTTGTAATTTTGTGAGTATTTAAATAGCTTTTGGTGGTCATCAACTTTCATACACCTGCCGGAGAGTCGTTTTAGGCACGAATAGGTTGAGTGTATTTTCTATTTCAAGTAATCTCAGAAGAAATTAAACAAAAAATACATTATAGTCTATACATTTATGACTCGTTAAGTATGTGTTTGTCTCCCATTATTGTAGAATAAATTGAGTAATGAACAGTATTTTTTGAAGAATGTGTGGTTAAAATTTAAAAAAACTTTATTGATTTGTGTGTAGAATATTTTATTGGGTGAATGTGCGGTGAAAAATTTTACTGTAGCAAACAATATTTTGAAATAATGGGAGACAATCGAGACCTAAATTGCGTCAATCATGTTTATCAAATATGTTATTATTGCTTCTCTCTTGCCATTTGCATTTAAGAAATCCATTCAAGCCTTCCCTATTTGTCAACTCTTTCAGCTTTTTAAAAACCCCAACCCTTACATTTTCTTCCCTGTTTGCTCAAGCGATACCACCCCATCCCAATCTATCGAATCGAAAAAGGTTATCTCATTTATTCACGTCACATCACTTTTTCCCTCGATAGCTTCCACCAAGAAAATGAATACTGCACTGGAAGCAAGTGCTGGCCCTGAGAATGAAACAGGTCAAACAGTTGGTGGTTTGGGGTACAGCCTCGGGCTCTCCCTCGGGATCCTCGTAATATTTGTGATCACCACGTATGCCTCCTACAAGTGCACCCGTAGACAAGGCGGCGCTAACCTCGACAACCACCACTTGTCGACCCACGGAAGCTCCACCGCGGATGACAACTGGTGGCATCGACGAGGCCTCGATGAAACCACCATCTCTACCTACCCACAATTCATATACTCCCAACTCAAACTCCATAAATGTGAATCCACATCTTCTGCTTGCTCCATTTGCTTGGCTGATTATAAAGACACAGATTTGATAAGGCTGCTGCCTGATTGTGGCCACTTCTTTCACTTCAAATGTATCGATCCTTGGCTAAAGGTAAATTCCACTTGTCCAATTTGTAGAAACTCACCATTACCAACTCCTCTTGTAGAGGTAATGGCAATTTCAACACCTACTCAATTATAAGGTAATAATTAAACTCTCTATATTATCTTTTCATACGATTCATACAATTTAAAAAAATAATAATAGTAATAATAATAGTAATTTGTCTTCATTTTAATCAAATTGTAGACGTGTTATTGATTCAGAGATGATTGAATTATTTCAATTTTGCAGTTGTATTCGTAAATATATATGGATATAGTTTTCCGAATAAATAATTTTGAATAAAAAATATAATTTCTAAAATTGTTTTAGATTTAGCAACCAAAAAATTCACTAACCAACCAAAGAACATTAAGAATGACTTAGATTTTTGTTGCAGTTTAAAGTAAATTCACAACAAAGTTATAGATTCTTTAATAAATGTTGATATGAATGTTTAATATATTTGATTTTGAGGAATAGAAACGGCTGTCGAGTCCATTATTTCAAGAAGGCATGGCATGGCATGAAGAAAAATTAAACTACGAATTGGAGACAAACTTTTCGTGTTAAAAGGTTTAATTCAAACGATATCTTAGGGGTTATATAAGCATGTCTTTTTTACAACCTCATTCATAGTAAATTAATGTGATGTAACGTAAGTATTAAAAAAAGAAAAGAAATAGACCCTCAAATTAATTAAAATAAGAAAGGATACAAGTCTTGCTAAGCAAAAGTGTACAGCTAGGGCACGGAGAACTCAGGTCGGGAGTCAAATAAGATAGATTAACAAACTTGTTCGATTTCAGATTGGTATGTTTAGAATTTTTCCCCCCTATTTTCAATATTTATAATGTCGTGCAGTGTTAATGTGTCATGTTAATGCTAATGTATCCTTATCGACAATGTTTATACAATTAGATTTCACCATCAAACTAACAAAAATAGACAAAACGATTCGATTGTTATAAATTTTATGCTTGGACCATCTCCAAAGCAACCATAAATTGTTTAAAAAATTATGCCGCATAAGTAAAGATAGACTATGCTTAATTTTTTTTTTTTTATCTTCAATGCCATGTGAAGCGACGGAAAAAAATAGACAATATTTAAATGTAAAAATTCTATTAGGCGGAATGATCAACAAATTTTAAACTCTCTCTATCTCCCTCTCTTATTAAATAAATTTGAATTATGGATGAAAATTTTGAACTTCATAATTATTCGTTACACATTAACGTGGATTGAAAATCTTTCTAATTGCATGCTTTTTTATATTGTAATCCATAAAATGCATTGGAAGGAGATGCTCTTAGTTGCTCAATTGTAATAAATTTTGATCCAATGACTACGAAATTAATTAGTATTTCAATAGGAGTTCGACTATGCGCAATGATTTTTCCCTTACATTATCACAAAACCTTAAAACAACTTAACGCGATATTGAAACTAAAACCTCGAAACTAATACACTATATGAACTGTAAGATTAAAAAAGAAGTTAAAGTTTTGTTTATTATGAAATATAAATTCTAGGGTTTCTCTTCAACAGTTACACTAAACTTTAGGCCTAATGCACAGTAATTTGAGACGTTGCATATGAAATAGAACACCCCTTTCTGCATAAGAGGAACAGTTGCTGGGCCCTCCATGAATGCCTTGTAGGGTTGATTTGCAGTGCAACTCTCCCATTCTCCTCTTGAAACTTCAATCACATTGTAAAATGGTGAATCAAAGTCGAAATCTGCATTATATTTTAGTTTTCTTTAGGAAAAAAAACATTCGTTTCTGAACCAAGTTTTGAACTAGCAAAGGTTTAGAAATCAAAATTTGAGACCGAGTTTGGATATTGGATAACTCTGCTTACATTTTCCATAGTCGATCCGGGTAAAGAAAGAACGTTACAATGAGTAAGATTGCAAAGAAAAAATACAAGAAACGAGAGGATATCTCAAAAGGCAAAAGTACAATTTAAAGCAACAAAAAGAAGAGAAAGGAGTACTTACAGAGAGCATCTCCAGTCCGAAAAGTGTAAGAAGAAGACCAGTTACTGTAAAAGTTATTTGTGAGAGGAATGGACCAAATTGAATCTCCAACAATATATTGCAAACAAAATGAAGTGCCCAATAACATGAGTACTGCAAATAGAAATACTGGGACTGTGATTATCCCAGTTTGCATCGCCATTTGAGTGTGCGTGAGAGAGACTATGAAGCAGTTATAGTATTGTTTTGGGAATGTTGGTAATGTAATTCAAGAGGCGTAACCGTTTATCAATCTAATCCTATCCAATCTAGGGGTGTAACACCTCTCACTTTGTGTTCAACAAAGGATGTTTTCTTGAAAAAATGTAGGATTTGTTTGGTTTGTGTTTCGATTTTCAGTTTTGAGTTCATTTTCTATTTTCTATTTTGAGGGTCTATTTTAAAATTGTTAAAAACGTGTTTGATTTGTCATTTTGAAAAATTATTTCTCAAAACAGAAAACTAAAAGACATATTTGGTTTGAAAATTTGTATGACATTTTAGTTAATGAGATTTGATTATTCACTAAAAATAGAATAAGTTTATGTTAATATGTTTTCAAGTAATTTAGACATTTTAAAGTTGGTGCATATTATAATATTTTTTTCTCACTACAAAAGTAAAATAAAACAAATAATAAATTGACTTTAAAATATAGGAAATTTAAAATATGACGTGAGAATATTTTTATATATGTTCATTTAAATATATTTTTAAAATTTTTTTATGTAATAATCATTAATAGCTTGAATTATTTTATTTTTTAGTTTTCTAGAATTTTTTATAATATTATTATTTTTTATATTTTTTAGAATTTTAGATTCTATTTATCAATTTTTAAATTTTTTAGATACAATTTTATTTAAACACTCGTTCTCCCTGTTTTGAGTATTTTCATAACTTTCATTGAAAACACAAAATGTTGTGAAATGTCGAAAAGTTGGAAATCATAAAAACTTGAAAATGTAGAATCTTGAAAATTGTAGCAGATTGAGCATAATTCACCTTAATACAGTGTATATATTGTTTTCGTTGATTAAACTGAAAATTTTGCTTATGTTTAGCCTCCATTAAATTTTAATCCATTTTTATATCCCCTGTTATCAGTCAAATATTCTCTCAATAAGATAATATTACATATAAATCTAAAAAAATTTCTTACTTTTTAACCATATTTTCTTCAAAAAATATTATTTCAAAATCAATTTTTTTTTTTTTTTCAAATAATGGAGGTCAAAGAAGGGCTTATATTCCATAGACCCAACACATGGTAACAGAACCATCTCTGGTCCACTCCATCTGCAATGCACCTCTGCCCACCAAATCATTTTTAAATTTTACAGCCACGAAAAATCATTATAGACGTTAACTCTCTCACGCCCTTTCCTGTGTAACGTCTAAAAAAGAAAGTAGTATCTGTTCTTAATTTCACCAATATATTAAACCCGTATTTACCTTATATTTTGCACTCTCAAATCCTTGAATATCTCTGCAAATCTTGAATTTAGACCTCGGAATTTTTGAAAGCAAGATTCAGAGGAAAAAAAGAAAAAAATATGAAGTGGATGAAAGGGAAGCTACTGAAAAAATTGAAGACTTTCAAGGCAACTGGGTACTTAAATCCAGAAAAAGTTCTTCAGGTAAATGCATTGGATGAAAATCTCTACACTTCACCCCCGAAATCGAATTCCTCGGCTCGTCCCGCCCTTGTGCAAATCCAAGAAGAGCCCAACAAATGCGTTGAAATCAGTGTTCCAGTACAAGAACCCGAAATCATTGACGTATCAGAGCTTATGAAGGACCTGGAAGATCAAGAAATGGAGTTTGACGATGAAATCAATGATAAAGAAAACGTTAGGCCATCAATAAAGTCGAAGATCCCGAATAATTTTGAAGAAAAATTGGAGATTGTTCATTCATCTAAACAACAGAATGAGGTTTGTGAAACTAATCAAATTGTAGGAGAGGAGAGAAAGGATATTCCTTTATCGGAGATTGATATATTAGGTTTCAGGCAGCCGGATTTAGATTCTGGAACCCTTTTTGACCCTAACCTTCTTGCAGCATTTGAGCAGGCAATCACAGAAGTGAAAGCCCAAGAGGCAGAGAGAAGATCCAGAATTGAGGAAAAGAAAAGGGGGATTTTGGATGATCAGGAACCAGTACCACCACCGCTAAAAACACGAAAAATCCAGGAAGAAAATGATTCTCTACTAGAATTCGAAGAGAAGTGTCCACCAGGGGGAAGTGATTCAGTTATTCTCTACACAACAGGGCTTAGAGGAATAAGGAAGACATTTGAGGATTGTCATAGGCTTAGGTCCCTATTACAGAATTTAAAGATTTTGTTTTACGAGAGGGATATTTCGATGCATTCAGAGTTTAAGGAAGAATTGTGGAGGATTTTGGGTGGAAAAGTGGTGCCTCCAAGGCTTTTTATTAAAGGGATGTATATAGGTGGACCAGAGGACGTTTTGGGATTGCATGAAAAAGGAAAGCTTAAGCCGCTCATTGAAGGAATTGCCATTAACAGATCTGAAGGTCCATGTGAAGGCTGTGCTGGAATAATGTTTATTATGTGTTTCAATTGCAATGGACGACGAAAAATGATTCGGGAGATGAATGATGAATCCATAAATTGTTCGGACTGTAATGAGAATGGAGTGATCATATGCCCCTTTTGTTGTTGAATCATTTGCCTCGTTGTCTTTTTTTTTTTTTTTCTTTTTCATTGTTATATTATCAGGATGTATGGTATGTAGTAGCCAATTGAGCAACAAGATTTTAATTATTTTTCTTTCCTAATATGATCTCATCCACCTTACCAAACGTGCCTTGGAGAAGTTGAGGGCATTATATTGTTCTTTGATTTGTTCACTAGTTGTACCAAATGGAAGATGCAGATTCCATGTCTTACCTTATTTGCTTGTAGAGTAGCGGTCTGCTCTTTTCTTGTTCTTCCCTCTGAGAAATAAAGTAAATATGCTCATCCACGTGCAGGTCTGATTCATTTTCTCATAAGTTTTGAAGTGCAGCTAGTCTTGAACGTAAATTTACATATTTTTTTACCTCGCCCAAAATGACAACAAATGTTACAAAAGTTTAACCAATACACAAGATAGCACACGGACACTTATCTCTCGAGAATAACAGCCAATCTATGAAGAATCACCAAGAATCTTCTCAAAACCCCTATGAAATAACAACTCAAAAGAACCCTCAAATTCTTACAAACATTCACTCAGAATATCACTAATCGGAGGCTAAATATTATAGATCGTGTTTCTCAAATCAAGAATTTGAGAGATGAAAAACACAATGAAAACCCTAGCCATCGAGAGAGACACTTTTTTTTTCTTCTCTCTCAAAAACCAACAGCCAAAACCAAATGAATAGGCCAACAGATGCCAAGTGAAACGGCATACGTGAGATAAAGCTCAAAAATCATCCAGAAGCGGCAATCAACGGCCAGAGCCACATGTCCCAATCCAGTGAAAAATGTTCCAACTACTAAATTCACATTTTGCAAATGCGTTCTCATCACAAATTCTGGGAGCACACATAATTCGGACCAGGGTTCGAATCCAACATAACTTCAGATAAACACACGTTTTTCATTCTCCGAAACTATGTTCATGAACTGATAGTAAGGTTGTCATGTTTGTTGAGCCACTAAGATTTTAGAACGACATTTAGTACAGTAAAGCTAGACTCTTGATACCTATGTTCATCTGTTTTTAAACATGCATGGAACAAAATAAGCACTACTTATCCTGAAAAAAAAAGAATAAAAAAAAATAAAAAATGAAAAAAGATACAAACTTCATCGCTGGAAGCTCAAGTTTGTATACCTTGATATTTTAGCACAATGTTTTAAGGAAGATCTCTTCTGCTTCTCATTCTCATATAGGTTACGATCAGGGACAATGTTGGAACTTCTAATATATTTGTGTGCAGAACGACCATGATGGGAAGTGATTGAAGAAACGGAGTACAGTACCAGTCAGAAGACTACGAAGGTTCTTGCGCAAGTAAATTCATTTGATGTCATCTCTTATTTCTGAAATGAAAATATCTTTAGAGGAGCATGCTGAAAGCATTTGATGAAGAGCCAGAGACTCGTCAATTTTGCTTCAATCAGTTGTCGATTTATTTGGAGTTCCTCACCCCTGTTGTCTTCCCCATGGTCCTTTTTGCTGAGAAAGTATTTTCACCCTTTTGATTTTAAGATTGGACATAATTTACTGTATGGTACAGCTTATGCATGAAAATTTTAGTGCTTATTCATAAGATTTTAAAATCATTTGGCACATTTAAATGCTTTCTTTTTGTTGTTGTGTTTGGATTTGATTGATTGCATTCTCTGTGAAGTCTCTCATCCCATGTTTTCCAATTCGATAGAACCCTGCCCGGTTTAGAAGTGTAAAGTTGGGTGGACCCACTTAGGTAGAGGCTGAGCACAACTTTTTCATAATTTACATGGAATGTTGTACGCGGGGTTCAAAAGTTGGTGTATCGAGGTTTGGTATGCAATTATATTGAACATTAGAAAGGATGAGATTTTAGTAGTACGCTTTATCAAACATGCCATAGTTCGCTTTACCAAACATTCAACTATTTTCTTTTTCTTGGCATTCGGGTTTTCGACTTTGTAGCACAATGATCCCCAGTGACAAGAATGTCACAATATGATCCCATATGGTTCGAGTGCAAGAAGAGTGAGGGGTCCCCTAAAATTATTATCTATGATGAATGACAACTTCCATTCGATACAACTTATAACTTTCTTGGTAAGGTCGACACTTTTTAAGGAAGAAAAGAAATTAAAAATCTTGTGTCGCTCCTAATGTTTCTCGGTTAAGTACCATGACAAGGGCCACACTAGACTATACCTAAATTAGAATGATGCTTCAATGTTATACCAAAAGGCAGCAGCTTTGGTGTTAACTCAGCCAAGTATAATCAAAGCGCTAAACCAAAGGGGGATAATCTTGTACCAATTTCAATTACACACGTGATCTGTTCATTTGTGTAACAACGTAAGGGAAGAAGGAATAGCTTGGCCAGACAGTATAAAAAAAGTTACGTTCTTACTTTTTACCCTTTTATAAGGAAACACAACATGAAAATAACGAAAGGGGTTAGACTATAATTCTTCGGGTACTTCCAAGGGTTGTATCTCCGGTATATCAGCAATTGCTTCGACTATGGAAGACTCTATCACGGGTTGTAAGTGCCTTGTGTAATGGAACTCAATTTGTAACCGATGATGAAGAGGTGTTGATGCCATCAATCCCTTTTTCAGATCAACTTGCAATTCCCTCAAAGGGATTGCAGCCAAAAAACTCTTAATGTACTCTTTGCACGACTCTTTTCCGGTGCAGACTATCTTCGATTCTTCTTCACTATTTCCTTGCACATTAGTGCTGTTGATAGTAATTTGTCCTTTGCAACTGCCCTCCTGCACTTCCTTTTTCTCATCGGTTATACGTTCACTGTCTGATTTTTTAGGCTCGATACGTTGATGGATGGTTGTATCTCGATCAAATTTCAAGATGAATGCTTGATTACAGCCCTCATAAAGCCTCTCGCCCAATGTGTCGATGATGTAGTATGAATCTTGTTCGACCTTTAAGATGAAAAAGTGGTCGTTCCAGCTAATAATGTAAACTAATGGGTCACCAGTCAGAGAGCAATGCATGTCAGTTTGACAAATCTCATCCCAAATGTTGTCAAACGACATCGCACCATGGAGGAAATCACAATCTCCATTTTCTAGTCCTTCTGGATGGAAGAAGCCAATGAAGGACTTCTCCGGTGCAACAGAAATTGGACGAACTTTAGCCTGGAGAACTGTATCCAGGTCAAAATGCTTGTCTGGGAACCTTTCCCTATAGGTCTCGTTTTCACAGAGATTCCTCCACTCTAATGAACCTTGACGGATCAGGCAGTCGAGTTGGGACTTGATCGGCATTTCATCAGAGTTTGATTGTAGCCAATCAGCAATCACGGCTACCAGGGTTGTACATGCACTTTCGCCTGCTGCTCTTTCACTCCTTTGATCAATCGAAGCAAAGAAAACTTGTGTTTGTAACTTCATATATCCATCGCGACTGATTATCTCCTGCTGCTCCCAGCTACCGACAGCAAAATTGTCATCTCCAAATGCAGAGGCAGATAGCATATTTGCAGCATAACCTTCTTCGGTTTTCTGGTGTAGTCAAATAGATAGACATTGTCAGAAGCAAATCCTACATTTATCACAATGTAATGTAATGAAGGAATAAAAGAAAGTCGCGAGATGGAAGCATACCCCAAAAGTGGATTCATCTGAGGAACTAAGTAGCCGGCGATCATAATCAATATCATCCCCACCTTCCTCCCCATAATATTTTTTCAGTAAGGGCTCTCCCTTAACTTTTGGAGATCTGAAGCTAGGTTTCCTTTTCCTCCAGGGAAGGATTCTATGTTTTGAAGTCGGCTGGATGGACTGATCAAACATTTTCCCTACATCCGTTTTGCTATGGCTATAGTAGATCCATTCCTCGTCTTCACTACTGCTTGTGTTTGAGTAACTTGTCGTCCCAGCATGATTTGCATAGGCCAAAGTTCCATAACTGAACGACTTCCGACCACCGGAATCTTCCTTCCCTTCCTCTGAGTCCCCTTCTTCCGAGTCATCAAGTGATTCCGTATCAAGTGGGTAAGTTTCATCGCTTCTGACCGAGCTCCTTCCATCACTGCCCTCTTCATTACCTGTCTTTTTAGCCCTTCGGCTAGATAAACCCCTAAAAATATTCACTCTTTTCAGACTGGCTTTGAGAATGGAATTCTCTTCTTTCTGTGTTGGGGAGATTTCTCCATAACAGGGCGGAAGAGGAAAAGAAACAACCGGTCTCATCATCATTCCTGAAGGTTCCTCGGCATTTCTCAATTCTAGAAGGATGATGGTCAGCTGCAAATGAATGCAACTCTTGGTAAAACATACATAGAATCAAACAGAACAAATATATGTGCAAAACATTGATGATTTGTTTGGTAAGGTCGACTACACGCTATCTTGTTTAGTACAACGTACCAGACATACTCTTAACGAAAAGGATCACACTTAACAGATAAATAAAAGATACCAATGGTGAAGGTGTCTTACATAAAGTAAGGGCTTATTATCAATGCTGGCACCGGGCATATCCATGGGAATCGTGACTTCTCTGTCCTGGTTTTCTACATGAGACATAAAGTCTGCAAGGTTCAACATTCCAGTCGCAATAATAGGGATCCTGCCATTTGTTCCATGCTTCGAGCCCTAATTTACAACAACAGATCAGTATTCGGATCTTCAAAAAGATATACCACCAGCATATTCACATGGGTTATGAAGCTGACTAGTTCAACCAATTCCCCCTGTTGTTGAGTTTGACATAATCACTAAAGCAGGGTATATGCCATAACAGTCCTAATCAACAAAATCGACCAAATTGTGGAACAGAATATAAAAGCAATTTTTATCTAAAAAATAAAAAATCAAGCCCACAACCCAAAACCTGGGTAGGATCAATCTCCCAAAGGAATTGTCAACCACAAGATCAAAAGCCTCACACTAAGCACAAGTTGGTACACAGTATAGTACTAGACAGTAGTGGAGCGTATATTGACAGAGTTTGAACTTTTTTTCTTCTTTATTGTTGTCCAGCACTGTTTAATCTACCTTACCAAACATGCCATAAATTTATGCGTATATTCCGACTACGTGAACTAGAATGAAAAACCAAGAACCAAATTCTAGTAAACTGCAAGAGCATGAACCTGAAATAGTAACTCAACAATTCAATAACAACACAAAGAAATCATCCTATTAATTCCAAATTTTAACGAACAAAAACTTACGAGCTCAAGGGATCAAACCTTTTTCCTCC
The DNA here is from genome assembly GCA_903798255.1 of Fraxinus quadrangulata. Classification (NCBI taxonomy): domain Eukaryota; kingdom Viridiplantae; phylum Streptophyta; class Magnoliopsida; order Lamiales; family Oleaceae; genus Fraxinus; species Fraxinus quadrangulata. Next base: position 171,120 of record CAIGRB010018533.1, on the reverse strand, counting down.
CAAAGGTAAAAACTAGAGAAATATGCGTGATCATTCTATTGAAAAAGAAAACCAAGAATATTTACCTCAATTTTTCCAAAAACAAGATTTTCTATTAGCTTACTTTAAACGTCGCGTACTAATGAATTTATCATCACGATCTTCTCAGCAATAAATGCTAAACCAATTAAGTTAAAAAAAAAAAAGTCAAACAGCATTAATTAACACACTCCTCAAAACTCAAATCCATCAAAAACAGAGAAAATCTCAGTTGAAAACTCACATTAAAAACAGTAAATGAAACCTCCCAAGGATGAAACAAACCCTCCTTGTACGCTAACAAGTTGCACACATTCTGAAACTTTTCATTCCATTCAACAACTCCATCTTCTTTTAAAGTTTCCTCCTTTGTGAAATTCCTCCTCAAACTTCTTCTTAAAGTCCTGAAAGCATTGGCCTTTGACCCTTTCCACTTGATCTCAACCACAAATCTTTCAGAATCTTTGAGTTGTGATGATATGATTAGGCCATTCATTTGATGAATGGTGATCTTGGCCTCAACTTTCTTGGATGAAATAAAAGGCCATGGCCTCCACTTCATCATCTTCACTACCATTCTTCTTGTTTTTTCCCTAAAAGATTATAAGTTGAATAAGAACTTTTTGACTTTTGATGATCAAGGATGAGGTTCGATCTGTTAAAAGTATATAAAAAGTTTATAAATTTGGATGGGATGGGTGTTTTTGAAGAAGAGTGATTGTTGGAGAATGGTTCTGATTATAAGATGAAATTTAAAAGTTAGTTTTAGAGAGAGACATGTGCATAGGCTGACAGCGATTATTTGCTTTGTGCACAACCACTTCTACTAGAGAGACGCGGGAGAGAGAGAGAGAGAGAGAGAGAGAGAGAGAGAGGCTGGCCGGCTGTAAAATATACACCTAGGAAATAACGTATGCATCTCTTCCAACTTGTAAAGTACCCACATATTTTGTCCCTATTTTATTTTTGTTAGTTGCAAAAAGTAAAAAATAAATTAGTTGATTTAGAGCTTCGGACCAAAATGAAACTACTTAAATTGTTCATCGGAGCCTTGCTACAATGACAGATTCGGTGACACATTTAAAATAGAGAGACACGCGTCAATACATGATTGAATAGTTAAAAAAATAAAAAAACACGCACACTCAATCAATTGTTGCCACCCCACCCTATCACCCATTTTTTTGTCAATCACCCTGGCCAAGTAGCATTATTCTTGTTCACCACCCCGACTCAGAAATATAATGTAATATTACGGGTGCTTAACATGAATTTAGGTGGCAATGAGTTTACTCATTTTTCATTTAACGAATTGCGGAATGTATTTTTATTGATTTGATAATGAATTAGTGACTTCACTGTCATTCAGACGGACGTTAAAGAACCAATAATGTTACATTGTATTATTCTAACTTATTTTGGTTTAACTTTTTATCATTTGTCTTAACATTCTCATTTTTGTTATATAAAATTTTATAAACAATTCATCTCTTAACGATTCCACACTAGAGACCGTGACAGGTTCAATATTGTCCTCTTAACGTTATAGGTATGTTTCCAATTTTAAGAGAACGTGAAATGATTATCACACATATTCATGCTACTGCTGAAAGGATTGAATGACATTATCTACATAGATCTTAATGTATTCATAAAATTTTAATGTAGTGCGTGAAACTCGTCTAATCTTATTGATTAAAATTATGTTTTCACCGAATAACATAC
>CAIGRB010018533.1:123469-162800 GCA_903798255.1 Fraxinus quadrangulata | reverse complement strand
ATATATATATATGTATATATATATATATATATATATAATCATCGCATCTCAGGTTGCGAGACTTATCATGATATACAATGTTGAAAAATCAAAATCTCCATCTTATATGTACATATGATTAAATTGTCGTGTTACATTTTATTTTTTTCAAGACGATTTATGTGATGGAGGGAGTATCACTTAAAGACATAAACTAGATTCAAATAAATGTTTAATTAGGGTTTGTTTCATAATTATATGTGAATAATTAGGTCATGACCTAAATTTTAGGCAAAAGCATTTTAAATAAGTAAGAAAATCAAGGGCCACAAAGTGCAAATGCATGCACATGTGTTGGTGCGCCTCCAAAGCGAAACGTTTAGCCAGCGATTCATTTTGTATAATATTTGGTCAACTATGAGACACAAAAATCGGCCGACCAATTCTACTCCCCACCCTATCGAATGATTATCCCTATCCCAACCCCTTCCCTACCAAAATTATTATTATTAAAAACAATAAATAACGAGACATTATTGAAAAAAGATAATTTATGTCGGAGAAAAATTGAATTCATGTAATAGGATAAATACTCCACATTCCTTAATAGAAAATATATTTAAGCAACTAATTGCATGCATGAAGCTAGATTTTTTAGCGATTACGATCGACCATGCAGCGATAAATTCATTTCTACACCTTTTATATATTGTCAGTCATGCTAGGAAACTTGGTCATGATCGAAATCATCACCTTAATTACGAGGAGGAATATGACGAAGGCTAAGCTTGTGATTGGAGTGAATTTGCAATAACGTGATCATACTCGAAGGTGTAGTAGAATTACCACATCCGTAAAGAATGTCATATTTTTATTTTGATAATTTGAACTTCAAATATTATTCTCCCGTTGTCATGAAATTCTTTTGAAAGACATTATAATGCAAGTACATCACCAATAATTATAGAAGTAAAAAAAAAAATATTTATAAATATAAAACACGAGTAATTGATAGGATGTATTTCCTAGTAGCCGGAGGGAGCAAAAAAAAAAGCATTTGGAAAATGAGAAAGATGGTAAATAAAATCGATCAATAATGTTTTATAAGTCGAATTAATAACCGCTCAAGTCACTTAAAAGATACACATAAAAATCCGAGTTACACGTAAGAGGATTAATAAATCGATGAATAAATAATAACTTTATTTGTTCTCTAATAACCTAATTTTCTAAGCTAGATTATCCTTCCATAAATGAAAATATATGTGGACGAATTTGAAGAAATATAAAGCAATATAATAGTGTGCAATTCATAAAAAAATTAATATAACAAAGATTAGGTCATTACATCATGCATTGATACAAGAGATCAATTGGATTTCTTGGTAGGATGTTTGTTTTTAGATTCACATAATTGGGAGTATTGGATTATGAAATAATTTTTTTTTTTTTTGTCAAAAATAGAAAAAGGGGATTATGAATAGTTCTCAGTTGTAATTAAATAAGAAGACAACCGTGTTAAAACTTTATGCAATAACATTTTATTCACATATTGCAATTACAAAGACTACTTTATCTAAAAGAATTAACTTTTTACGACAATGAATTTACTCACCTAACACGTGAAGTTTTATGGATAGAAGACAATTTCACTTAAATCCAAGGTATTTAAACTCTTCATTTAAAAGTTTTAACCTATGAAATCACGGACTTCTTCTAAGATTAGACAACCATGCACTTAAAGTGGTGTACAATGCAACACGAACAAAGAAACATAGACAAAAAATTTATAATTTCAACACTAAAATTTATCCATAGATCCTCATATCAAGAGTAGGGTCGAGATTTTCCACACAGCCGTAACTATCGATCTTTAGCACAACACCACATGATTGGTTAGGTGGCTCAAACAATGAGTGACCATTAATACAATAGGCTTTTGTGATAACAAATTGACTATTCCATTAAGCATTTGCTAAAGCTTCTTTTTGCTTTGCTATCGATTATTGTTTTTTTTTTTTGTGCAAAGCCAAAAATGGGTGGTTTAAAACATGCTAAGACTTGTTGCATGATCCATGGCCCATTATTCTCTCTCTTTTCTCGTGTGTGAATGAAAAAGTTTGACTTTTTAACAAAATAATTATTTGGTTGACTTCACAATAAAATGTTGATGGTGTATTAATTATTAAACCTATCTTCACATTATGTAAAATCTATCAAACAAATATTGTAGTATTTTGATGGAAGAAGCAAAAGTTATTTACTTTTAGAATTTAGTTAAAAAAGCAAAAAACATGTAGAGCGCGTTGATTGCGAGTATAAAATTTGCATGGAAATAAAATAAATTTTAGGCTATTGAATTGTTTAGAACTTATTTGTATGTAAATTATTAATTAAATGTGTTTGATTAATTTAGTTTTCAACCTAGAAAATATTACACTTGTCTATTTTTTATTTGTGAATAAATGACGGGGGGTAGACGAGAGAGAGAAAGAGATAGTGGATTATTTGGAAAATAAAAACCACCACTCATAAAGAAAATATTTTCATTATTTTTGAGGAAAATATAGTCATATAATCAAAAGTTGAAAAATATTTTTCATAAAAAAAATTGTCAATCAAATACCCCAGAAGTAGGAATTTGGGTGAAAAAATTGATATTTTCATTAAAAAAATCAAACACGCTCGTAATATTTATTAATAGAGAAAAAGGAGCTGTTATGATCGGCGGCATAAATAACGTTAATATAACAATAATTATATTATAAAATAGCAATTAGCATAAGATAAAGCGGATATAACAATATAAATTTTATAATTGTCACGTCAAGTGATTTGCCTCGAAGTTTAATCCTTTTTATTTAGTCATGGATAAGTTCATCTAAGTTAATGTCCCTTGACTTATTCAGATTGATAAATGGTAAATTATAATTCTTTTATGTAATCTGAATTTTAAAAGATATGAGGTTAAAAAGGGGAAAGGGAACGGCCCGAAGGATTTAGATTGATGGACTAAGCCCAACAAGTGAAGTACTGCACATTTGCATTGTTCAATAGACGGAAATAGCTCTAAATTGGACTGTATACTAACTTCTTATTTTTTTTTATAGAGTTTCAGTTTAGCACCTAATTTAGACAATTTTTTCCCCAACTCTTAAGAAAAAAAAAGTATCGCTTCTAACACTACGACGGTCTAGGAATGGCAACAGGCTAGGATGGGGACGAGATTAAGATATTCATATTTACTGTCATATTTATTTATATATTTAATAGTTTTTAAATATAATTTATTTTTGAAAGTAAGACTCGATCACCTTATATTAGCAGGATGATTGCTCCCACTCAATTGGTCAAGTTAAAATCGCATGAAAATCTAAAAATAAAAATAAAGAACATTGATAAGTTAGACATTAGGTGATTGTACGTGACGTGCTACATAAAACAAATTATTACATTAATTACGATTAGTATAAGAATGAATACAATTATTTCAGGATTCAATTTAAGGGTAGAAAGTTTTGTTTTACTTTTGTTACGTGCTACTATCGATTGTAATATATTTTGTGTTGGTTGAAATTTTAAAGTATTGCAGGTTTTCGTTATGCTCGTTTGCCAAAATGTGTAAAAAAGAAAAATGATCACATCATTTAAAATCTCTAAAACTTCTAACAACTAAAAAATTTCATTTCAAAATTACATACAACAATTTTGAAGAAACTATAAATGATTATTTTAACTATGAATCTGAAATTACTTACAAATACCTAATTGAGAATTTCATTGTGTTGCCAAGGAAATACTAATAAATATTGAGAAATTCAATTTCTCGATATAAATTTATTTATAAAAAAATAAAAAAAAATATATTTACACAATTGCACTGGGGTGTGTCTTTTAAACCCAGAACGGAGCTTTGTCCTTAACAGCTCAATTCGCTTTGCAAGCAGCAAACAATCAAATCAAATCAGTGAATCACCATACAACAAGTGAGTATATTTATGTTTGTGAATTCTTTCATTTCTGCATGTTTATCTTACCGTAATTAGTTCTTAAATTAATTAGTATCCGATTCAATCAGATCAGCGTTTTTTTTCATTTTTCGGATTTGGGGTTATCGAGATTTTCAATTCAAGAATTATTCTTCACTGAGTGCATACTTATTGATTATCTCAGCCGGATGTGTATATGTGTGAGAAGTGGGGTTGAGGCTTGGAGGTTGGGAGGAGTTACAAATCCGTGTAGATAAAACGAGGGTTTTATGTATATATGGAAATGAAGAGTGGCAGCAAGGGTTAAAGGGATGTCAGAAAGGAGAGAAAACAAGAGTTGAATCCTGTTAATGATGGGAAGACTTTTAAAAGGGATATCTTTATGTCAAAGCTGTTTTCAGCTGCAGGGAAAGCTGGCGAGAGGCAAAGAGAAGTGGAAATCCGCGACTGAGTCTGGAAAGGCTGCATATGAAGCTAACGAACGCAACAAGAAACAGCAAAGCTCTGCTGATGAGGGTGATTAAGAATTTGAGAGGTTGAGATCTGAATTTAGTGATGATGATGAGTCAAGGGGAGAGAGAACTGTATGAGAAAGGAAATGAGGGTTGTGTATGAGTTAGGACTCAAATTTGGGACTCTTTGGCAAACCCATGGCGTGGACACTGGATACGTAATTACAGACTTTTGGCATACGTTTTGGAATCTCAATATTAGAACTAAAATGAATTGTAAACTATTGTTTGTTATTATTCAAAGTCACACAACATGAGTGTACGTATACAGCATAGATAGGCACCAAAAGCCAACTGACACAACTAACATTTAGCTGGCAAACTAACTACCTAACTTGCTAACTAACCTGCCAACTAACATCTATACAAAAATACACATTGGTTCTAATACTTCCCCTCAAGATGTGTTGTAAATGTCTTTTACGCACACTTTGGATAACAAAGGATTAAGAATGAAGGCAGGTGAAGGCTTGGTAAAAGCATTCGCAAGTTGATATTTCGATCTAATCGGAAGAAGCGTCACTATCCCAGCTGTAATTTTGTCACGGACAAAATAACAATCGATTTCAACGTGTTTTGTTCGTTCGTGGAAGACAATGTTGGTTGCAATTTGAATTGCAACGTGATTGTCACAATAGAAGATGGCTGGAGATGTAGTAGGGACTTGAAAATCCTTCAACGATTGATTGATCCAAATGATGTCAGTCACTGGATGCAAGAGCCCTATACTCTGCTTCAGCTGATAAACGGGAGATAGTTGGTTGCCTTTTTAATTTCCATGAAACCATTGAATTGTCAACAAAAATACAAAAACCAGTAGTGGACTTTCGTGTATCAATGTGTGACCACCAATCAACATCAGAAAATGCTCGAATGTTGATGGATAAACTAGAAGGCATTTGTGAGGAAACAAAAGACCTTGTCTAGGATTGCCCTTCAAATATCTCAGAAGGTGATGGACTACTTTAAGGTGTGTCATCCTCTGTTGAGACATGTATTGACTCAACTTATGCACTGCAAAAGTAATGTCAGGCCATGATAAGGTCAAATATATTAGTCTTCCAATTAATCTTCTGTAATGAGAAGCGTCTGACAGTAAATTTCCTTCATGAATGCTGAGTGCTGACTTTGTTTCCATATGACTGCTCACCGATTTGCAATCCAGATAACATGCATCCTCAAGCAATGAGGAACGTGGAATTTCAATCCCCAAGAAGTACTTCAAACATCCCAGATCCTTGAGCTTGAATTGAGAGTGTAAGAATTCCTTCGATGAATCAATAACGTAAGCATTATGTCCATTTACTATAATGTCATCCACGTATACTAGCAATGCCACAAAGCTGTCTTTAGACCTTTTAGTGGAAAGGGAATAGTCTGCCTTAGATTGATTGAAACCATACTGAATGAGGGCATGAGTAAACTTTGAATTCCATTGTCTTGAAGTCTATTTAAGTCCATATATGGACTTCGTGCAATTTGCAAACCATCATCTCCCCCTGTTTGAAAGGCTTAAGGAATGCATGGCCAAGAGGAAGATTCATATAAACTTCCTCAAACAAGTCACCATAATGCATTAAGTGCCACTTATAGCCCACTACAAGAGTAAGTAAAACTTTGACAGTAACATTTTTGGCCACCGGGGAGAAGGCGTCAAAGTAATCCAATCCTTCTTGTTGTGTGTAGCCTTTTGCATCAAGGCGTGCCTTATGCATCTCAAGTAATCCATCTGAGCTGTACTTGTTCTTGTACATCCACCTGCATCCTACAGAGTGCTTCCCAGGAGGTTGAGGCACAATGGACCAGGTGTGGTTGAGTTATATGGCTTCCAATTCAAGTTTCATTGCATCACACCATTGAAGGAATTTGACCGCTTGATGGAAAAATTGAGGCTCAAAATGAGAGGAGATATTTAATACTAAATGTTTGTGAGGTTCATACAGATTTTTGTAAGAAACAAAGTGACCAATATGGCTTGGGGAACGAATAATAGAATGATCAGTTTGATAGATCAAATTGCAATGATAGTCAAGGGGATACTTGGGGGTCTAGAGGCTCTTTGAGATTTTCGAATGTCGTGGCTTAGAGGCCTAGTAAAGTGTGCATGATAAGGAGAATTAGAGTTAGTCAGAGGTGAAGAATGAAATGCCTTAGATGACGAAGTATTGGGATCATCAGCATGTGAATCAGGATTAGGGTGTACTTGTTCTGACTGGACATTCCTATCATGAGGAGGAAACAAGGAAGAAGATGGCAATACTAGATCAGGGAAAGGATCTAGCATTTGATCAGCCCTCTCAATAGTATGAAAGGGAAATATTTCCTCATGAAATATAACATCTCTTGATTTAAAAATCTATCTTGATGCAACATCAAGTAGCTTGTAGCCTTTGACTCCTAGTGGATAGCCTAAGAACACACATAACTTGGCTCTTAGCTGAAATTTATCTTTGTGTGCAGTGAGTGAAGATGCAAAACATAAACACCCAAAGACTCGAAGAATGGAATAATCAGCAAGGCTGCCATGTAAGATTTCATTAGGCCTTTTTATGTTGTAAGAGAGGAGATGAGGTTCTATTGATTAGGTAGGTTGCTGTCAACACACATGCATACTAGAAATTGAAAGAGATTCTTGATTGGAAAATAGAGCTCGAGCAACATTCAAAAGATGTTGATGTTTACATTCTACAACAGAGTTTTGTTGTAGCCTTTCAACACAACTAAATTGGTGTAACGCCCCTTTCTCAGCAAAGAATTCTTTAAAGGACAACTCATGAGCATTATGTGATCTGAAACTCTTAATAGTGGCATCAAATTGTGTAGCAACCATACTAAAAAAACGATGCACTGCACTCACAGCATCAGATCATGTAGATCCAAGTAAATTTGGAACAATCATCAAGTAAAGTTAAGAAGTATTTGTGCCATGAGTGTGAAGGAACATGATATGGCCCCCATATATCACAGTGTAATAGATCAAATGGCTGACTGGACAGCTTGTTACTGGACTCGAGTCTCCTTTGTTCAACAATATGGCAAATATTACAAGGAAGATGTTTATTTAATTTTGAAACATCACATGCCACTTGGTCTTTTAACACATCTAATCTTTCAAAAGATAGATGACCGAGTCTATTATGCTATATATGAGCAGAAACATTACCAACAAAGACATTTGAAAAAGAATTAAGATCTCTGGTGTCAAGTACATATAATTCTTGAACTTTATCACCCTTGCCAATTATCCTCTTGGTTGTAGCCTCCTGAATGATGAAATGGTCATGAAAGAAGCTTAAGGTGAGCTGTGATCCAACGGTTAATGCATTGATTGAAAACAAATTGAATTTGAATTGTTGCACAAATAAAACATCACGCAGCACCAATTTAGGACTTAGTCTGATATCATCACTTAGGTTGACTGATATTCGTGTATGATTTGGCAAACTGATACTTGCATTATCAACTGCTCTCAATCTCATAAAGGCATCAACAATGGAGCATACATGTCTAGCAGCCCTTGAATCTACTATCCAAATCTCTTTAATAGTAAAGATAGGGATAACTGATATGGAATGACATGTACTTGTACCACCTGAAGTGGTATGTTTGTCCTGATCAACTAAAGCAATGTTCGAGCTTGAAGCTAAGTGGCTGGACAACATAGTCATCAATTGATGATAATGACTGGAATCCAGATTCTACGTGAAATTTTACATGCCATGTTGTTGATCAAACTGATGAGAAGCTGACAACTGATTAACCTAGTTAGGAACGTAATAGCTTTGGAATTGGATATCCATGGATTTTATAGCACTTATCCACTGAATGTCCATGGTACTTACAATGAGTACAATAAGGCCTCTCCTTCTTGACATTTCTAAAGTTACCAATCCTAGAACCATCGTTGCGAAAACCAGAATTGGGTGCTGATTTTACATTCTCAGATCTTAACGCAAATGCAGCCGCACCATTTGCATCATTTCCAAACGATTGTGTACTCAACTTTCTTTGATTCTCTTCTTGTGAAATTAGTGCAAAGACCTTATTAATAGGTGACATAGGATCCATAAGCAGGATCTGACCTCTAGCTTGAGAGAAAGATTCGTTTAGCCCATGAGGGATGACATGATGTATTCCATTTGATAGTATTTATTCATTTTCTTAACACTACTGCAAGTACACTTTCCATGGTTGCATTTGGGTAAAAAATTTCTTAATTCTTCCTATATAGTCTTCAGTATAGTAAAGTACACATTATGTTGCTTTGATCTCGAGTTAAATTCATCATATCATTCATCTGTTGAAAGATCCGTAGTCCATTGCTTAGTTGAAACCTTTCTTTGAGACCATTCCAAATCTCGTATGCTGTGAAAGCATAGAAGATTCAAGCTGAAATTTCCTTCAAGGCTGAATTAAGTATCCAGGATATAACCATATTATTGTTTCAAATCCATGAATTGATCAAGTTAGGACTCGCATCTTCTGGTTTTTTCATTGATCTATCAATGAAGGAAAGTTTGTTCTTCACTGAAATGGCATTTGTCATTGCACGGCTCCAAGAGACGAAGCTTTCTCCCGTGAGCAGCTGATACACAAGTACCAATCCAGAATTATCGGAATGATGAAGGAAATACGGACTAGATGGCTCATCAATGGCCGACTTGCTCATGGATGATTGCGAGTCAAAATCATTTTCGTACTCTGTTGATTCCATTGTAACAGAAACGATATAGGAGAACTCAGAGATGAATAAGAATAAGAAGAGGAAGAAGATGAAAGCTGGAAGGAAAATGCTCTGATACCATATTAGAACTAAAACGAAATGTAAACTATTGTTTGTTATTATTCAAAGTCACACAAAATGAGTGTACATATACAACATAAATAGGCGCCAAAAGCCAACTGACACAACTAACATCCAGCTGGCAAACTAACTACCTAACTTGCTACCTAACCTGCCAACTAACATCTGTACAAAAAATACACATTGGTTCTAATACTCAAATAGATCAGCATGAACCTATATTTTGAGTGTTGTCTAATGTTTTGTCCTGTTCACCCAATATTTAGGTTGGGCTTAGTTTTTTAGTGAACTTCCTATGATTTCAATGAAGCCTTGATGACCTAAGATGTTGATCCCTTTCTTCATCAGCAGTTATGAATATGTATATAGGTACATATATTCAGTAATGAAACTTCTTTGGTGTTTTGCTTCCTCAAGAAAGATCTGTGTCTAAATAAAGAGAATGCGATAATTGTTTTCCGATTTCGTAATGTTTTTGAGTTTCTAATGCGTTCCGTTCCAGCTTGAAACTTTTATGCAATATAGTGATTATTGTTTATGACTCTCTTCAACCATTAGAGCCCCTTCTGAAACTGAAGGAAAGAATAAGAAAAAATAGATCTGACAAACGTTTTCCTTGTTAAAGAGTATGCTTTCGATATAATCCATATACCCACCTATTATTAAATTTCTAATTTTGTTATTACCTTGGTTCTTTTGTTGTTAGGTTAAGTAAAAAAATTAGTGTCCCATTAAACAGCGATGATGAATAGGCAGGCTTCATATGCTGATGCCAGTGCCAGTCCATATCCTGCTTCTCAAATGCAGATGCAGCAGATATCTGCACAGAGAATTCAGCAGAATGCTGCAATGAGTAATTTTCCAGGGCGACTTAACTCTTTACCTGCAGAGCAAGGAAATAATTCTGGTGTTCCGTCTCAGATGCAGCAGATACCTGCACAGAGGTTTCAACACAATGCTGCAATGAGTAATTTTCCAGGACATATTGATTCTTTACCTGCAGAGCAAGGAAATAATTCTAGTGGTCCATCTCTGTGGGATAGAGATGCATCAAAAGTGTCAAATTCAAAACAGATGCCAACTCATCCATACACTGACCCAAGTAATATTTTATACTCGTCTGTATTCTCTGGTTTATCATTGCTTAACTTTTGATATACTGTTTCCTTGCTAAATGTAGACTGTTTCATGTTGAATATTGTTTGCGCTTAAGAAATTTCATATTTATTGTTGTGCTTATAAGTTATAAGGCAGAAATGCCATTTCTTAATTGAGAGAGGTTGGTTTATTTAGCTTGTATGAACAGCAGTTTTCAAATGACTATGACTTGATGGCTTAAGTCAAGTTATTCATATGCAAATATAATGCGGCATGCACTATCTCAGTAGAATTTGGAGGTTCTTCAGAAGTAACAAGGAACTTTGTGAGTGGCGAGGCAGATTTACATGCTTTGTATGACTTCGAAAGTTTAGCGGAGCTCAGTATGCAAGTGTGAATAATTTGATGAAAGTTGCAGTGGATGTTCTGTATTAGCCTCAGGTTACAATCATCTGCTTTTTTGTCATGACCGAACAGGAAAAGGAGGCAATTCCATCCAGTCTTATCACCAGAGACCGGTATTGGATTCAAAATGTGATTTTGGAAACCATGCTAATACAGAGATTGAACCGCAGGCCCATGAGGAAGACATGGAAATCGGATATGAAGACAAGCCTTTTCATTTGAATTTTGAAGGTCTCGAAGAGAGATTCCAAGAAGAAATCGTGAAGCTAATAAAGGAACAAATTGATGCAGAAAACGCAGAAAATGCTAGGCATAGAGAGGTATGCGCTAGGTGTAAACATCATCATAATTTTGTTAGAGCTTTTCATTTCCTTTCCTATGGTTGATGTACATTTCGTATTTTCTTTATCGACATTTAGATCTATAATTCTTATAAGACCATATGGCGAAAGAAAATAAATTCTACGGTAACATTACTTCATTGATGATGTGAACTTGATTCTATTTTAATTGCCAATTCATCACCTTAAACGGTAGGAATGTGTATATAATCGAAAATATCCAATTGTTGAAAAATCGAAAAATTAATTAAAAAATCCTTAAACCAAATCCCTAATATTGTTGCATAAAGTTATAAATTCGTTTAAGTTCTCCAACCCCCCGCCCCTTAATAATTCTTGTTATTCTGCTATATGAGAATATTTTATGGAAAGCTATTTTGATTTGTTCTAGCGAAGATGAACTGAATAGCTTTCTGCAGTTTAAAATTCCTCCTAGGAACATCTAGAGATTGCATATAATTTGATGAGTAGTGCTATTTGTACATCATTGTGTACGTACAGATAGATGGAATGGAAGGAAGAGAGAGAAAAAAAAGAGAAGGAAAGAAAGAAAGAAAAGAAAAGAAATTCAGTTATTATAATCTCTCTCTCTCTTCCATGTCATCTATCTATACATCATTATGTATACAATTATGTACAAATAGCATTACTCTAATTTGATATGACAAAAAAAAAACGTTTGTTGTATGCGGCTGCAAGCTTTTTCTAGTTGCTGTTTTTCCCATCTAGTGACTGCATGGAAGGCAAAAATATAACAATGCCATGTTTATCTGCGACACGTTAATTAAGTGGGAGCACCTAAGAGTGGTCTCTTTAATCTCTCACCTTAAAGTTGATAAATGCCACATGTTCACTCAATCTCTCATCGACAGCACTTACTATTGAACTCCCGTTAACCACCTTTATTGACCACCCGAACCAAGAAAACATGTTTGTCTGCACTCTGCACTAAATTAACTTAAAAAGTAAAACTAACGTTTCTGAAATATTTTTTCTATCATGATGAAGTACATTTATTTTTATTTTATCTTACCAACATTACAATGTCTTACCTTATTCAGAAGATAATGGAGATCAATAACAAGTACCAGGAGAAATTATCAGTTCTTCGAGCACAACAAGCTAATCGAAGAGAAGAGTTTCTTCGCAGGGAGTCAGAGGCAAGACTACAACAGTATCAGCAAGCTGGAATGAACTACCTCCTGGACAGAACCGGCCCCAACAACCCTCATGGTCATGTTCCGGCTGTCCCTCCACAACCATATCCAACTGGTCACATGGGTCGTATTAACTCTTATAGCCAATCACCATTTCCTGGTGTGGGAGGAAACCGAGGAACTGAAGGACGGGTTCCATATCCTCAAGGTCGAGTTTACAACAATGCCAGTGGTCGTTCTTATTAAGGATCTTATTTCGGACAAATTCAAAAATGGCGCTTAGAGTGGGGAAGATACTTGCTAAAACCCACTTGTAACGGATCAGAACAATATACCATCAAAGTAATGACAATTTTGGTTCGAAGTCCTCTTTCAGGCATGTAGTTTCTTAAGTAAATTATACCATCTTTTTTTACCTTGATGATTCATTAGAAGTTCTTTCTCGTCTGACAACTACTGCTGTGGTGTAACTTTCTTGAAACCTAAATCTTTGTTTCTTCTAGCTGATGTGTTTCGATGTGGACTGCAGTTATTTGTCTAGGTAAAACCATGACATCTTTTACGTGTTTATGGATAAACATATTGCACAACTTGATTTTGGGTTTCTTACTCGGATGTGAATTAGATGTGCTTGTAAATGTATTTCTCATACTTGCATGGTATGCTAAAACTAGAATTTATCGCTCGATGCTACTTTCAAATATTAATTTGAATATATTTTCATTGCTCAACTTTTATGTCCCTTCAAGTGATAATCTATTCTTCGATCTTCCTCGAACCAGGAAGGGTGACACGCTACATCAAAACCCAACTGCTCCACACCAAAAAATGACTTAACGGCAAAAATTAGTTTTTGTGTTGTCTTCACATTACAACAGTGAGAAACACAAATGAAAAGTGGATTTTGTAATGCAAGAATTAACCACAATAGGACGAGGAAGAAAATGAAAAGAATAAGGAACAAAAACCTCTTGAAAGCCTGTATTAAAGTTTAAGCACATCTTTGAAATTTATGCTTGAACTAGTCTCTAGGCCTCGCTTACCACCACCAGAAATTGGAATCCCTTTCTGCATCATGCAAACAAACTCGTTGTAATCAATACGTCCATCCTGCAAAAGAAATCGAAAGAATCTTGTCATGTGTTCTAAACATTAAACTACATATGATGCATTTATAAAGAAAAACTATAACAAAGATCGATTGTAATAGAAAATGTCGCTGAGTTTGTCATCCAAAAGCATAGTAGAATTTTTCCTCCTTTATTGTTAGATATTAGGCTCATCGTCATATCGTACAAAGATACCTGAGGCTTAGAACTCGATGCCCTCTTTCTTGTTATTAAATCATAAAACATCAAAATATTGCAAAAGGATGAACTTACATTGTCCTGGTCAACTTCTCGGATCATCTCTTCAATGCGTGAATCCTCCATGCCAAACTCTTCACATGCTTGTTGAAGTTCATCTGGGGTAATATAGCCACTTCCATCTTTATCGAAGTATGAGAATGCAGCAAATAAATGATCCTCTCTCTCAATTTTGTTGAGATGCAATGTGGCAGCTACAAACTCCCCGTAATCAATGGTTCCGCTGTTATCAACATCGGCCTGAAATTACAGAGAATGGGAGCAGAAAACGAAGGTATAGTATCCTCTTTCTACTGTGGGCAATGAAATAAAAGAAACACTTATGAAGAGAATGTAATGAAGAGGATAAGAGCAAGATGGTTGAAACAGAAATTGCTACTTCTATGTAATGGGAACATTCCATTAGTGTTAAAAGCAAGTTCTATAGAATAGTTATTAGACCGGGAACGCTTCGTGATTCTGAGTGTTAGGCTGTTAAAGGGCAGAATGGCAAAGAAAGATTCATGTTCCAAAGCTTTGTTGTTGTAGCTGTTGGCCTGTTGCTATTGATGTCAAATGAAGTATAACATCTTTCTTAGAGCATCTCAAGAGACTATTTATAAAGAGCATCTTATGTATAATACAAAGATCAAAATTTTTTATACACTTCAACAATACTCTCTATTTTGACTCTTCATTTTGCTTCAAGAAACATTTAAGCCTTGTTTGGCCCCCATTATTTCCAAAATACATTTATCTCTCTTATTTTCAGCCACATTCTTTAATAAAATAATATTACACGTAAGCTCAAAACTTTTTCTTATTTTTTAACTACACGTTCTCCATCAAAATACTATTCAAAAATGCATTTTGGGCAAAAAAATGGGGCTCAAACAGGCGCTTATTGATTTTTCCTCATCTTTTATTTAACATATTTTTTATATATCAATGGTCAATCAAATCAAATATGATTAGAATATTTTACGAAGTAGAGTATTGAAATCTGTAAAGCCAAACTTACTCTTTATTTTAAAATCTCTTGGAGTTTATTTTTAAGCATTGACTCTCTAAAATAGAGAACATCTTGTATTTAGAGTCTCTTGAAGATGCTCTCTTGAGTGGTACAAAAATTTGGGCAAGCAGTTAAAGAGGACAAAAGCTATGCATTTGATCAGGTACTTACTGCTTGCATTAGATCATAAATCTCGGACTCATTCAGATTGGCACCGACTCTCTTCAGTCCTGTTTTGAGTTCTTCAAAAGTGATATGGCCGCTGTTATCAGTGTCTATCATCTTGAACATTTCTTTCAGGCCAGCAATTTCTTCTTCCGATAAGGACTCTGCAATTACCTGCAAAGTATGTGTATCTAATATATTACATGCTCCATTGTCTTACATCTAAATTTGTAAATATATAACTAAATATCTTTGTAAGAGCTATACTTCTCCAATAGCAGAAAATATAGATTTAAAACCCCAAGACTTACTCTAAGAGCCATTTTCTTAATTCTGTTCATCGCCGAAAATTGTTTCATGCGACTCAAAACTGCAGAGTCCAGAGGCTTGTCAGGAGCAACACCATTAACCTGAACCCAAGGGTGGCCTGCAGAACGTTTAAGCATCGGGTAAGCAAAAATGTTAGTACATATTGTGTGCCATAGAAATAGAGAACCCATTACAATAGATTATTGACATTATGACCTTCACCCAGAACGCCTCGGGGATCTAAAACCCCATCAACACAATTATTAGCAAAAATTCCGCATTTCAGAATTTAGATTTGGAATAGTGGTCTCAAAAACAAGAATAGATTACCAACTTATTTGGTCAAAGTTTCTTGCACCCCAACTCTCTTCCAACTTGAATCAAGCAACTCTCCATGTACAAAATAATTTAAAACAATTCCATCAGAGATACTTACACAGGACTTCATGTGCAGTTAAACGCCGTTTGGGGTCTCGAACAAGCATTCTCCTAACCAAATCTTTTGCCTCTTCTGATATACTTGGCCAGGGATCTGATGCAAAGTCAAGTTCGCCATGTAGGACTTGTTCAAATATTCCTTGCTCATTTTCTATAGTCATTAAAGAATAGAGAGGCTACACTCATATCAGTACAAATTATGACATTAATGTAATGTTTGGTAAGGTGTTGAATAGTACTAAACAATATTATAAGAAGGGAAAAGAGGCTAAAATCTTGTTCATATTACTATCCAAAACAGTTTAATACGGTACATAAAACATGCACTAATAGTCAGAGGTAGCCATGATGTTGACATAATTCAGTGAATAGAAACTTTCACAATTCTCACCGGCCCAGAAAGGAGGAACTCCACTGAGCAAAATATAAACAATTACTCCAGCACTCCAAACATCGGCTTCAACCCCATAGCGCTTTTTAAGAACTTCTGGTGCGACGTAATATGGACTGCCCACCACATCAGTAAATTTTTCTCCTGAAAATTGATTAGTACCATTTCCTCGTCAGATAAGAAAATAAACCAAAGGAAAAAATACATGCAACACATGAAAAGAGAATTGTTACTTTTGAAAGTTGTATCAATATCTAATTCAAGGAGTATTTGAATATATATTCCTTCAACATGAATCAATATCTTAAAGCATTAATCTAAACAAATAAAGCATAAGCTTTCTTGAGAACAGATGAGAATGTGAATGTAAAAATTGAATGCATTATTATTTGTACACGGATTGTAGTAAAAAATTTGCAGATTTAACCACTGTTCTTATGATTTATGTTGATGTTAATGCACTTCTGTCAGCCAAACCATACTCGTCTTCATTTCATGTTCCTGAACCGGACTACAATTGGCCTGAATCCAGAAAAGGCCCCCAATTTGAAGTCCATAACTTGGTTGACTTTCTAATACTTTACCAAGTTGAGCAGAATTCAATACACAAAAGATGGTCATGTCACAAGTTGACACCTCGAGTAACAAGTTGTGGTCAAAATTTATCACGGAATATCTATCTAGTGAGCTTATAAGCAAATTGGGCACTTTCCCATTACAGGTCAATGTTAACAGTGGGTTCTACCCAATGTGCTACGTCTGAGCAAACACCCCTTCTTGGAGGATCCTCGTCGAGGACACGTTGATCCAGAGAGGGCTACTTTCAGTTGAAGATTGGTTATATGAACTACCCAGCCAGAGAAAATGAACTTCCATGTTTGTTTTGGAGAGGGGTGAATGTAGTGATCGCTTGTGCATCCTACATCGTCCATGGAAAACATGCCATTGAGGCACTCCTTTTACAAGTCAGTTTTAAGGGTGAAATAATATACTTGTAACAGATGTGTGGGTAGTTTTGAGGTTTTACGTGTATAGTAACTTGTGGCGGTATGATGTTGAACGACGGCATTTAGCAGGCAGGCAGTTGTATTCCAAAGCTAATTTCATCTCGTTTCGATAAAAGGCTCTAAACTGGACATATCGTCGATTTTAAAATGGTTATTTGCTTTTGCTTGTAATTAGAGCTTTAATAGTCTATGATAGAGCCAAATGATAGAATTACAGGTTAAAAAAGTCAAAAGACTAGTCTTTGGAACTATACTTAAAATGTAACAAGACCCAACCCACTTTAATTAATCAATTCATACCAACTAACAGTGTAATGTCCGTACATATGGGCCTAATTTTATTTAGGTTTGGCCCACTACAAAAAATAAAATAAAAAATAGACATGATTAATATTTTAACCCGATTAGTTACATGAAAGCCCATTATGTGAAATGATAGCCCACACGTTTTGTTTTATTTTTCGTTTTGGGCTTAAGCCCAAGTAGTTAAAATCTTATTTAATTTTAATTAAATAATGGAGATAATCTTTTAATTTTATCTTTTTTAATTAAATTGAAATTTTAAATGAATGAGATAAAATCAAATTCCAATTGAAATAATATGTTGATTGTATATATATCTTCTTTAATGTTAAAAGATAATTGAAATAATGTTTCAATTTATCTCTTTTAATTAAAGTTGCAATTTTAAATCATTAAGATAATATTTTGATTTTATCTCTACTTTATTTAATTTTAGAAATTATGGTGATAATGCTTTTGTTATTGTAAATTCATTATCTTATCTCATTAACCAAAATATGGTTGAGATAATGATAAGATTTTATCATTTTTAAAATTCAAAGTTCAATTGAATTAGAACTTTCAAAGCATGGTAGTCCCTATAAATAGGTATTATATGTTCCATTTTCAAGTACATTCATTTCTCTGTGAAATACACACAAACACAAATATACTATATTCATTAGAATGTGGGTCAAAGGTTGAAGTCCCAATATATTTTTCAATATTTCTCTTATCACTCCCACGAGATATAAGTGTATAAGTATGTTATGGGATTATATACATACACTATGTTTTTGGAACATTGATTACAAGGTCCTTTATGTATGATTTAAGTTTGGACAGGAGTATAGTAGCACTACGCATAAAAATTCCATCACCTATGTTCAATATAGATTTTCGAATCTCAACGTGTATGTATGTATGTATGAAGTTCCTTAAATTCTGTACAATATTAATCAATGTACTTATATACTTATTGAGTTTATCCCCTTTCAGGAAATTAAAGGTTCGTGACAATCAAGGCAGGGGAAGGCTGGAGAAGTGGCAAGTGAAAAGAGACCCACCAGGCTTATGCCAAGTTTCAAGTTAAGGATTAACTCACGTTATTTTTATGAGAATATTTAATAAAATTTCAAGTTTTAGAAACAAATTTTTTTTTTTAATGTTCAAAATACGATTTTAGTTACAATCGAATCCTAGAATTCGAGTCGTCACAAACAGTAATACAGTCAAACACAAAAAGGGTTTGTACAAGCAAGAAATACTGATGGAGATCCTATAGATATTATATGGAAGACTTTCCAAGTTAATACATTTTAGGAAAATCAATTAGGGATTTTTTTTTTTAGTATTTTATTAGTTATTTCCTAATTAAACTAGATTAGTTTAAACTCTATATAAGATGGTCTTTGCATTGTAATACTTATACTTGATTATTGAATAAACAAATATTTTCGCCCTCTAATAATTATCTCTGCTCCTGTCTTTCTTCTCCCCTTTCTCTCTCCATCTTCTTCTCTTTCTCCCTCTCTTCCCCTTTCTTTCTCCTTTGTCTTCTACAAGTCTCTTTCTTTCTTTGTTTGTTGTATCCTATTTCAAATATACTATAACAGAAAGGTTCATAGTTTTGATATGATAAGCCAGTCTAAATAGCATAATAAAATAATAAATGCTTTCTAGTTAACCCATTCAGCTGAATGTATTATTACGTATGTATTGTCTTGCACCCTGCTATACATTAGCAAGAAAAATAATTTGAGTGATGTAGAATATAATTGGCAGTCAACTATTTTGGCATTTTTCTTCCTCTTTTTTTTAAAAAAAATAAAATAAAATTTATCACCATTTTTTTGTTGGTGAGGGAGTGACCAATGGCATAGATCCACATTTTCAAACTCCTCCCACTAGAGTCAAACCAGATAGAACTTAACCACCAGGCCAACTGTTGGTGACAATTTAACAGATTAACTAGTGACTATATAATAGATACCAGACACAACAAATAAATGCCGCAAATAAAAGTAGAAATAAAATTCAGGCTGCTATATTATACGTTCTAGTGAACTGACTGCGATTCATAATATAAAAAACTGTATGGAGAATGGCCTATTAATTCAATCTATTTCAAAATGATTTGAACCATATGAAGAAATAACACATAATGGAAAATGAGAATGATATCAAGAAAACACACAGTTAATAAATTAAAAAAATATGGATGCTTTGCTCAAGAACATACCAAGATGACAGTTCAATGATGAAGGAAACAAATTTGATTCAGAATGATTCATTATTATTGTGGTTTCATTCAAGCAGGCAGGTCCATATCATGAAACTGATTACAAAGAACCAGAGGATCCAGTTGTTTACAAATGAAAAAGCTCATAACAGATAGGGATCAGTCGCTGTGGTAGTCTTGTTAATCAAATTCCATACTAAGAGCATGTTTGGCTGACCTTAAAGGTAAAGGTAAAAATTACCTTTGCTTCCACACATGTTTGGATATATTACTTCTCTCTTACTTTTAAGTAAATAAGTTGCTTGTATTGAAAGACACTCTTACCATACCGTCAAAATATGTAACTTTCTTCTTCCCAACTTTCACTAATAAAAAAATATTTACATGCTCTTGCAATTACAGATCAAACAGCAAACTTTTCTAGAGTGTGAATAAGGATTAATTTGACACATAAAAAATGCAAAAAGATAGAATTGTATACCTGGCTTGAAGAATATTGACAATCCAAAATCAATTGTCTTGAGGAGTGATTCCTCCTCCTGATCAACAAAAAGGAAATTTTCGGGCTTAAGGTCACGATGCATAACGCCCAAAGAATGACAAGCTTCTACAACTCCAACTATAGTCCTAGTAAGCTCAGCTGCCTTCCTTTCAGTATAATGTCCTCGTTGAATGATTCTATCGAAAAGCTCGCCTCCTGCACATAACTCCATAACAACATGAACGGCAACAGCATCCTCATATGCCCCTTTAATAGATATAACATTAGGATGCCCGGCTAGATGGTGCATTATCTGAATTTCCCTTCTAACATCCTCGACATCATCATCAGTCAATAACTTCCTCTTGGCGATAGATTTGCAAGCATATTCTTTGCCGGTCTTTTTTTCCATGCATAGGAATGTTATTCCAAACTGCCCTTGTCCTAATTTCTTCCCCAGTCTAAAAAACTCCTTCAAATTTCCAGTTTTCCTTTGCAAAACAGAATCAGCCCTGAGCCCTGCACTGTTACTCCTCTTCATGTGAGGAGGCTTTCTAGGTTTAACCAGCTCTTCTTGTTTTGTTTCCGGCTTTGGAATTGTCACTTGTTCCGGTGGTGTGTTTTGGACTGGCATAGGTGACTCTGGTTCTCCACCAGAAGCCAGTGTCTCGTTTTTAGCACTCTTCCCATCTACGGAAGGATCATTATTATCTGGCATTCGGGATCGCCATATGGCAGCTGAAACTGATTGAAATATACCATTTTTTGATATGCTTGGTCCAACACAAGTGTTACCCATCTAGTCCAAAACTCAATCAATTCCCCCACGTTCAAGTATTAAGAACTAACTCTACTACTAAATCTTATGCTTTATGAGTAACGAAGATCTAATCCTAAGATCATTTCCAAAAGCCCATCACCTTCAAAAGTCAAAATTCTTCTTTTCCACCTCAAATCGCCAAGAATAAATTCAATACTGAACCTTGTAATTAACCCAGAAAACCAACTACAACAAACATCAATAGTTCTAAGTGATTTTCACCGACTTTGAAATCAACTAACCATATTAGAGAACAAATACTTCAACTTTCAACTACAACTCACATGAGCAATCAAGAAAGAAGGAAAAAATGGAAGAATATCAAGTTAAAGAAGTCAAAGGCGAAAAGTATGCATAGATTGAACATTGAACTGGCAAAATTAATGGTTGGGTACTCAGAAATAAAAAGACGAAAAGGGGCAAGAATAAAGTTGCAAGCTTAAAGATTTCATATTCAGAGCAAAATTTTACTTCAGAAGAAGGGTCAAAGAATATGAAGAGGCTGCTATATACCACAAAGAAGAAAAAGTTGAGATCTTGATGAGAACTGGTCGCATTCCTGAATTGGTCCCTATTAATATATTAATTTAGTATGAAATTAATTAAGCAAATTGAATAATTATATGCATTTTCATGTGTAATTATCTGTATCGATAGGAAGTTGCTGTCCGCGGTAAAATTTACACACACCTGCATATAAAACGCGTTTTTGTCGGATATTTCCACCTTGATTTTCTTGTTTGGACAATCTATACGATAGCATATTTAAATTATTTTATCGAAAAATGTTTAGTTGAAAATAAGTTTTGAAAAAATTATAGAGTAAAATTTAAATTACTGATTAAATATATATGTTTATTTTTATATTTTTTAGGATTGGCAATTTACTCTTATCACTTTTTATTGACTTATTCTAAAAGATTCATTGTTTACAATTAATTTAGGGTCATGGTATTGGTAAGGATTTTCAGGATGTGATGCATGAGACAAGAATTACGACAAGAAATATTTTGAATTTGTTAATTAAAAATCAACTGTGTTTCCGCGATGGAATTTGAATCTACGAGCAATTTATAATCACAAGCTGATCTACTACTAAACTATTGAGGAATCTCGAGATAATTTGTTCTATGATCAATATAAACATAACTTTGTGCTTGTAACTCCGTGCCTTCCTGTTGTTTTGAATTATTCAAGTTTTCCGACATGAATTTCAAATTATTAATGAAATCTACTCGATAGATTTTTCTCATTTTTACTTCCTTTTATTTGTTCTCGTACTATTTGTTATTGTAATTCTTCATTGACTCCAAAAAATTATTATACATAGCATTTATTTTCACCGGCTTGTCACAAATTGAACTTCTATTAAATTTTAAGATACTTTCTCAACGAGCAACCTGGAATTCCTACCGTGTACGGTGTACCTGCCTTCTTAAATTTCTACCCAACATGCCAACGTTTGCTTAATAACCCCCAAGCCACGACTATTTCATCACGATGCAAAATCCATTTTTGTTTAAACGCGTAAATCTTTTTTTTTTTTTTTTAAAATTTGAGGCGAAAATTAATGAAGTGAAGGAATAAAAAGTATAATCATATGCATAAAAGATACATGAGAAATAATAGTTTATTCATATTTTTTGTCTTCTCAAAGTAACTTGTACGACAACAAAAGTCCTTGCATTGCAACAACATACTTTACTTAAAACTACCAACATGATTTACTTAAAATTACAGAAAATAGTTGCTCGCATTGAATATATTGGTTCAAATGCACCTTATAATCGTCCATATGTTGCAAATTGAAACAAATTATTTTACGATAGTAACAAATATTATTTTTGTTAAATCGTCAAAAATATAAAGCAACTTAGAATGACTTGAAGGATATTTTCAATATGTTATAATAACAGCCAAGACAAAAATTTATGACATAGGACAGGACAGTACTACTTCACGAGCAATAATTGTACAAGGAGCTGTAATAATACACGGACTCTCATCGATTTTGAACAAGCAAAAAGGCTGGCCTAAACGTCTGATTTCATAAATTATAGGATAGATTAGGTGCATGCAGCAATTGCACAAGGTCCTAATCCACGATAGCATGTTTAGTCATGACTAGATTGTTTTACAAGAAGAAAAACAAGCCAGGTATTGTCCATTGGATTGTCTAGTATCGAGTATCAAATATATCCCGAGTGGTTTGAGGCATCATGTCATTATAAGATGGCCACGTGGATTAAGTTATAATCACGAGCGCCAACAACAAGGGAAATAAAATAAATAATAAACATCGTATTCGTTTTCAGCACCAAGGACATGCTATGAAAGAATAAGCGCGCATACATTTCAACTCTTTTTTCCTTCAGAGCTCAAAAGTATGATAAATTGGTCACTGTGGCAGTTTATTCAACGCATACTATTAATATCAATGGAGAAGATGATGAACAATAACCTGTGGTCTCTAAAATACACCATACTATCTATATATAATACATGGTGACTCAATTGCTTACTGCCTTGCACTTGTAATAATACATTAAATTAACTAACGAAACAATTAAGAAACACATGGAGCGGAAAAACCTACTTGAATAAGCTTCAGTCTGAACTTTTACATTTCTATGTCTTCGAGGTCAGGAAGAGGAAAACGAAGAATTGCTGAAATACCAGTCAACTGAGCCAGTTCTGTTCTTCCACGTAAAAATTATTCCATAAGCACAAATAAATATGGACGCACAGAGAGTAATAGAATCATAAAAGAAACAAAAAATGAAAATGTGCATGATTTTGTGAAACCAGTTCTATAAATTTAATGAATGAAACCCCTTACAGACATACTCAGATTCATAAACTGCCATAAGTTGCGAAAACCTAAGAAACAATCTCTAATACAACTCAGCCATAAAGCTTTTGAAGTTGTGGAGATGGAAAGAGTACGAAAATACTCACGTTCTCCTGAAACATGCATGGATGAGAAGATGTGAGCAGTACCGCCTGAATTCTTCACTGAATCCACCAAGTTGACGTACTTTTGCCTTGTTGCTATATCTGAACTCCTGATAAACAAATAGGAAGTTTGATTTCAACATTGCTCTTGAATGTGCCAAAAGAAAATGTTTTGTCAAGACCCAATAGTTCGTGCCATAACTTCTAAACATGTCAGTGGTACACATGAGAAAATAGAACTCTGAACTTCAGCATGACATCAGATATGTAAACCAACTTGATGAATAATGACTTAAGAAAATGAAAAATGGTATAGCCAACACAATAAACTCTAGAGGGAATTTTTGGTAAGGTAGATTAGAAACTACTGGACAATATTACGGAAGAAAAATAAGCTAAATTATCTAATAATATTTACAAAACATGCACTAAGCCTACTTACTTGAAGAGCTCATCAGTAATGAGAAGTGTCTGGATGGCCATCCGCTCATGGGCAACTTCAACGTGCTTTGGTCCATAGCATGCACGATCAGGATCCTGTACAATTACATCATCTTGGAAAAATCAAACCAAAGTAACTTCAATAATGAAGAACTGGTTCACTTTCATGCCAAACATACATGTTCATGGGCATGAATGCAAACTTAAAAATATTTCTTGATGTCAAATGGGTATGTCAATTCATCAACAATCCATTTCAAAATCCAAGAAATATATCCATGAATATTCATCTGTATGAGTTGGGAATAAAACAAAATATCACCTATCAAAATAGACTATATAATATGAATCGTAGGAGAGAATTATGTATGCTTAATTGAAGGAGAGAATTAGGTTAAATTTTGTACTAATAGAGCAGCTCCTTCGTAATTTTTACTGCAATGGAATGAAATTCAGAAATTTCCACATGGTAACAGAGCAGGTTTCCTGCTAATTTGTTTTCCGGCTTAAATTACCGGAATTTCGGTCTTCTTACAGGCTGATTATGCCGGGATTCTGTTCTTTGTGTTCTTATTGCTTAAAAGAAGTTTCAAGACTCCACGGTCTTACATTTTCAGAGCAGTCAGCCTATTTTCTGAGCAATTCACCCTTTTTCACGCCAGTTCAGCAGTTTTTCATCTGGTTCAGCCTATTTTCAGCCAAGTTAAAATGTCTTTATGCTGGTTCGATTTTTCTCAATCAGTTTCAATTCTTTTGGCAGATTTATACCAGTTCAATGTGGGTTTCTTATTTTTTTTCTAGCCATTTTACATTGGTTTAGATCATTCCTTGCCTCTTTCATGCTTGTTCCGAATAATTTCAACACAGTTGAGTTCTCGTTTGTCATCTTATTTATCAATCATCTTCTAACCCAATTGTGCTTCCTCTTTTATCAGTTTCGCCAAGTCAATTGTCCATTTGCTCAACTTGTTAGAATGTTACCAGCATTTTGAGTAATTCTTCGGTCATTGATTCCCGAGCCCAGAAATCACATGACTAGCCATTCAAATTTGTTGATTTCCTACACTCCATATTCCGGCAGACAGAAAGTCAAAGTTACAAAAGGTTCATTGTCATCTATTCCAAAACAATTGTATATTCCTATTTCAAAATCTCTTTCATTAGACTCCACTCTGCATGTTCTACAAATTGTAATTTAATCTTTCAATTAGTAAAATCACCAAAAGCCTTAATTGTGTCCCCAAGTTTTTCCTAATTACTGTGAATTTCAGGACTTGAACACGGAAGGAGATTGATGAGCTTCATTAACTTGAGGGTGAACCTATTGGTTTAGGTAATCTATCTTATACACACTTAGTTCTTCTCAGTCACAACTTAAAATACAAAAATTCAACTTTGGCATAAAAGATTAGGTCACCCAAACTTACCTTTTTTAAAAAGAGTGTTCCCTACTCTATTAAAGAATAAGAATAACCATGATTTTCAACTTAAAGTACGTTTAACTATCCAAACATCATCGGGCTCATTTTCAATACAAAGATATAAGAAGTAACAACCTTTTTCCTTGATACGTAGTGATATTTGCAGGCCTTCAAGTGTCCACAACATATCTGATGCTAGGTGGTTCATTATCATTCTCGTGTGAGTTTGGTCCATTAGCTCATATAAAAATTTGAAGCAGCAAAAACTTTTTCAAAATTTCCACCATGTGATTAAGACTCAATTTAAAACCAATCTTCAAAATTTTCGAAAATATAATGGGAGAGAGTATTATTCCTTGATTCTAGGTTCATATCTAAGTGATCATGAGATTGTACACCATAGCTCTTGTATAGATACACTTAAAATAAAATGGTAGCTAAGAGGAAAAATAGGCATCTTCTTGCAGTGGCTAGATCTCTAATGTTTACCATGGCAGTTCCTAAACATTTTTAGAGGGAAGCTATTCTTACCGCTACCTACCTTATCAATATGATGCCATCAGGGGTCTTGGATTTCAAAACAACACTTGATACTCTCAAAGACATACTCACCATCACAAATTATTTCTTTCCGCAAAAAAACACACGAGGAGTCAAAATCAAACATTTCATTCTAGAGTTCTATTCCCTCAACCAAACACCCCCTAAGTTTATTATATATAGCTATTGTGATTTTGCACAAATAAAGAAAATAAAACAAAATTATAGATGAAGGGTGGAACTGACATTTGAAAGCATGGTAAAGAAATCCTCAAGTGCTCGAACCTGCATTGAGATAAAATAAAAAATAAAAAAATCCTTAAAGGACCATACGAATAGAGAACACTAGAACCTATACAATAAAAAATAAGAAATCAAAGATAAAGTATACAGAGCCAACACAAAAAGTGAATCGGAAGCATTACTACCTCTTGTGCAGCTTTAGTATCTTTTATCATATTCATAACATTTGGAGCTTCCAAAACCTCTCTCAAGCTATGCCTGTGTACCAAGTGTTAAATGGTCAAATTATAATAATGGTTTGCTTCTAGCAACTTTGACCTAGGAGGATGAGACTAAGAACATTGCAACTGAAGAGAGAAAATAAAGACTTACACAAAACAAGGAAAAAAGAAAAAGAATCAATTCAAGGATTTCTAAACACGTAAAAGCAATGAATAAATAATAACCACCTGAATTGTAGAGGAAATGCTAATCGTGCAAAATAGAAGAGTGCGCTAAACATAAAACAATAATGACTAGTTTTCGAGGACAAAAAAATCTATGCCTCTATTTGTTGTAATTTTAACCATACATTTCATGGACCACAACTTTTCGACCACATATTTCGTCAAAATCTATCAAAATCTATTAAAAATCTAATTTTAATCTACAACAAACAGGAGCCATATGTACAAACAGATACTTTTGAAATGGCATGTGAACAAGGAAAAAAAGAAAAGACAAAAATTTATTGGTCTTAAGATATCTTGTTTAATACGCAGTCATAATCGTGACCCACTTTAAGAAGAAAAACAAATAACTAGTTCGCAAAAATCTTGTTGATTTTTGAAAATGAGAAAATTGGTTAACTACAAGTATAGTGAGTACTGAGTAAAGGCATTGGTTAACTACAAGTATAGTGAGTACTGAGTAAAGGCATGCAACGCTTTTTCCAAATCCCATGCACTGATGAATGCCAATTCACTTTGTAACTTTGTTGTTAGCCCAAAGCACACATACCCCAGTATCCTTGTGCATAAAAATCAACATGTGCAAAATTGACTTTGCAGAACAAGAGTAAGACAGTCACAAATGCATCCTCAACACAAGTGCGTATGCTCAAACTTCCAAGTTTCTTTGGATGACTGCGAAGTTATTTTGGTAAAACATCTTTATGTGAATTTGTCTCCTTGTTTCTCATATTGTAAATCATGTCTCCATAACACCAACAGAAAAATTGACACGACACGTAACTTCATTATGATTGAGTTGATGCACAGGTTAAGGGATTCAAGATGCACGGGTTATAATGATTAAGAAGTAAAATTCAGCTTTTAGCCCCTTTTTGTCATTTCATCATTTTTCTGTTTTTTTCTTTTTCCCTTGGGAGATGGAGAGAGAAGTGATGGATAACTTATATACGTTGGAGAAGTAGACCACACCTTAACGGGTGTAAGAGATGTTAAATTTCTCTGCTGCAACTGTCAGCAGCACATAATTGCAATAAGAAGGTGGATCCAGACCATGCTTAGTTTAGTTAGCCTCAAATGAGAAAATCATTAAAAAGTTATTGGCCACATGAGAATGAATCATGCTGACAGAGACACTAAGAATGAAAAAATTTATAGAAAATTGTCCCTATTCTTAGATTCTCAAGTCCTTTAATAAAAATATATCGAGTCATCCACGTGCATTACAATCCATTATTCAAACAATTGCATCAGACACGACCCCAAACTGTTATAAGAAGTCAACAATACAACAGCAACAGAAGATGGAGAGAGTGAAGGGACTGATATCATACTTGTATCCAGAGTTGGTATGCACAAGAATTATGCGCGACTTGTTCTCAATGATAGATCTCAATTGTTTCCTTTCTGCCTCCAACAATAAGTGCCGGTGAAATTGATCCTGAATACAAATGAAAATAATTTCCAAATCCATTATTACACCAGGTAACTTAATTATTACTTCAGCTAAATACTGAAGAACTCAAATGATGACTTCGAAATAACAAAACATACAATAAGCGTATAAGCTAAGCTTGCTGATTCCAAATGACAGACCTTAGTGAACCCTGGACTTGCAATGACAGCACAACGAACCACCTTGAAATCAATGTGTTTAAGGAAGGCCTACAAGGGATTGAACACAAGTTGATAATCATTTATAAATTCTGTATTTATCTGGAAAAAAAGAAACAAAAAGCAAACACAAACAGCTTAGGCTGAGATAACCTGTAAGACATTATCAAAAAACTTGTTCAAGGCCTGTCAAGAAACCAATTCCAATAAGTGATCCATTTAGAGACTGTTGCCTTAATTAAAAAAAGAATGTAAAGAACAACACCATTCAGACATTAATAAACATACTTTATCATAGCCTGCTATACCAGGTCCGTGCTTGCGAGGTATTGAAGTCTCTATGCGAGAACGAGTGGTTGTCACACTGTTGACACATTAACCACCATTTAAATGTTAAATAGTAAAGCTAACATAATGTACAATAAACAAACTCTAATGACATTTCCATGTAGATGCGGAGGATCAATCTAGATCACCACAATGTTATTTGTCACATTAAAGTCCATCTCTAGGCCCACTTCGAGTTTTAAATTAATATATTATTCTTTTTGCAAACCAGCTATAAGCACCATTTACGAACTTCAATGGACCATCTTACACGAAAACTTCTGAATTCACAGAGAACATAAAACTGAAAGGTAAAATTTGCTTCCAAATTTTACTTAAAATAACTAAAATTATTAATCAGGTTCTCACACACAATAAAAAGTTAAAACTCCTTAGAGGGCATGGTGTTAAAGACCCAAACCAAAGCAACAAACACCTAATCACTTGCAATCATAAGTCCACATAACCAAAATTCAAACAGTAAATCTTTGTGAACCAGATGCTCACATATACTCTAGTTTTAACTTGGATGTATCCACCTATCTCTGACAAATGTTGCACACAAACCAAAATGATGGAATGTCCAGTTCAACTTATACGTAAAATAACCAAATTTATAGGACAAATTTTGGAATAAAAAAGGACCAGAAAGCAGATCACACCGCAAAATTTCTATGTTCTTAGTATAAGAAATGTTTATCAGATCTATTTCCAGTTGATAATCCAGAATCCAGCTAAAGAGGAAGAAAAATTACAGAGAAAAGTTTAACTTGGAAACCGACTGTGAACCATCTACAGAACATTTCAAATCATAAATAGGGCATACTATTGTGATTAATCAATCAAAAGTAAATCATAATCATATATTCACAATGTGCTGCAGTACCTTTTTCCAACAAGTAAAATATGAGCTAGACCTTCTTGCATTAGTACAACAGCCAGATCAGCACTCGCCATAGGATCTGAGGTCATTTGATTGAAATGCTATAATTAACAAACTTGTAGTCAAAACTGGTTTATTGAAATGCGTGAATGCATAATCAGTCCACCTAGGATGATGTAAAGAAAGAACTTCCCGGATAACTACACAAGTTGTAACTGTCAGTCCAAAATCATCGATAGGCCCCACAGGATCTTGGCAGAGTATTGCCAGGGAAACAGATGAGATGAATTAAGCCTGATATCATTTCTTTATTTCTTTTTCTTCTCTTTTTTCCTTGTGTAAAAAAGAGTAGTGTCACATAGGAGAAAGGTTGTAGTAGACACACTTCAATTTTAGAAAAACACGAAGTGCGCACCTATCATGGATAATGGATAGCACAGTATGAACATTTATTATGGGTATCCAAAGTATGCCATGATTATTGGTTGCCTAGATGTCTCACACTATATTTTTCCAAAACTCTTTCACACTGTTGTTAGACTGCTTATCATCATAAAGTATATTCTTCTGCTACCTCTCTTAAAAGGACACAGCAAGAAGTTTCGGAAAGCCGGACCTAGTGATAAGGAATGGTAGGGATTAACTTAGATAATCCATTGGATTAGCAAAGCTGAATTTGTGCAATCTAAAACTGAGTTTAAGCCAAAGTTTCCGCAGCATAACTGGAGTGGAGAACTTGATCCTCTATCTTCTCATCAGAAGCCAAACACAGTACTGGTCAACCCACATTAGTAAGTAGTAACCAAGTGTGGCAACCTCACATATATTGCAATCCACTTCCTCCCTTTAGTCTAGTTTCACTCTTCAATGTGGGACTAAAGATAATTAATAGTTTTTGAGTTAAATTTTTCTTCCCTCCTTTATTCTTATTGTTAGTTAGATGTGGGATTATAGTCAATGAATAGCAGATGTGGGATTATAGATAATGAATAGCATATATTATGTCATATTTCCCTTCCACTTTACTTCTACGATCCATTAGATGTAGAGCTTATTCAAGCCTCTCCATAAGATTTTCAGCGTGAATCAAGAAAATACTTTGCTATCGAGACTATTGAACCCCTTCTGTCTTCATCTAAAACCTTAAACGGTTAGAGAGAGCCACGTGTGCATAATTTAATTTTTCCTTTAACACGCCCCCACACATGTAGCTGGGTTTCATTTTTTTCCCAAGAGCTTATTTGCATAATTTCATTAAATAGATAACAGCGAGACTTATATTCAGGATCTTTGCTTGATCCAATTTTAAGTTATAAACGAAAAATATTGAAAGATAATTACAAAATCAATTATTAAGGAAATAATCCCACAAATTGGGAAGGTATCATGGACATAGCATGAACATCTCCTGAAACTCGATGGTGGTGTTGAAATTAAATTGATTAAAGCAAAAGGGAAATATCATGGACATAGCTTTAACATCTCCTCAAACCCTATGGTATTGTAGAAACCAATTTGAGTTTGGAAATTAAAATCTATTAAAGCAAACTGTCCCTTTCAATGTTCAAAAGATGCTCCAGAATTGTAATGTTTGCCAACTAGTCCAACCAAAAACCCAAAAGCTGGTGCGAAAGAAAATCATTATCCAAGGGAAACAACAAAGACAATCGAACATATCATAGAATAGTAGAAGGGAAATGGGAAAATAAAAGAACACAAAAGGATGGAGAAAGAGGAGAGAGAGAGTTAACAATAGGGGAGATGAACAAGCAAGAGAGAAGCACAAAGTGGAGAGGACAAATTGCATTTTTATTCAGTAATCAAACCTAACTATTAAAATTCATAAACCCTCTTCAAATATGATTTCAACTAGTCTATAGGAAAGAAAAAAAGGAAATAAACTAAATGAAAACCCTAACTTGAGTCAAAATAGAAAATTATAATAAACTAGAATAGTAGTAGTCTAAAGTTAGCAAGTCTTCAATATCATATCTATTACAATTCCCATCAGGGACACAATCCCACAATTAAAATGAACAAGGTCAAAACTAGATCATTGTGCAGATTATCACATCTATATCTGCCCAGGATAGAGCACTATGAATGTCCATGAACTGTACCAGCACTACACTCGTTGATGAAGAAAAAGGCTAGCCTAACAAGAATCCAGGCGCCAGAGAAGGATAAGACCAAATACGTAATGGAAATTAACATGGTGGAAATCAAGACGGGATTTTCTTCCAAACAGTTCAACAAATAAACAGCGAACCAAGTAAAATTTAATAACAAAAATTTTAATCCACAAAGGCCCAACCAACAGACTTCCCAACCTTGACAATTTAAATTGGTTAAGAAAGTTTGTTAAAGATACGAAAAAAGGTACTGGGACAAGGATTAATTGATGGCTTAATTTGGGTTCATTCGAAGCAGCATTGGAATCATAGATCGATTTCCTATATTGGCTGCACTTTGCATCAATTTTGAGTGGCTTTATGAGGCTATTCAATTATGTGTTGTATTTGGGATCTTTGGTCTTTACCTTCACCTTGGAAATAATTAGCGAAGGCACTCCAAGCAAGCAAGAGCCTAAGAAATCACTGGATTATGCCCAAACTAAATCCCAGCAAGAGTTGTACGCCACCAGGAACAAAGTTAACACAAAGCAAACCAATACTTAACAGGGGTATAGATGAGTAGTGGAAAATTGAATAGGAACAAAAAGAAATAAAGGAGGCCGGACGAGACGAAAGAAGATGAACGAAATGGTCGGACGAGTGTCACAAGGTCACCTTTTGGAGATTAGATACAAAGATTGTTTAACTAAAGCCAAAAGGCTCTAATACTATTGAACCATGTCATCTAAAAGATCATTTAAAATTTTGTCTTCAACACAAATGTTTGTGCACGTATATGATTTCCCTAAGTTGTGCTTCTTTATCTATGAGGTCAAATCTCGTACTTGGTTTGTTCCTTGATGTTCTATATACCATCTTTAAAGAGAAAAGTATAGGTGCAACATGTAACGTCATCATCCGTGAGCTCAGTCAAATGTAAAATACACGACACAAGAACTTAAATGAAATATGACATATTTCATTGTGTTTGGATAAAATTATGAGTCACTAAATTATAATGTAAGTTAGTGGTAGTTGTAGATCCTACGAATGTGCCGTTAAAATTTATGTTTGATTTTGTAAAGTAAATTATAAGTTACTTTTAATGTTATTTAAACATAGGCTTTATATGAAGATAGATATAGACGCTTGGCGATACTATGGGCCATGTCAAATTGAAGAAATAAATATCCAAAGCCCTTGCATTAGCTTGTGCTCCACATCCATAACTTTTAAGGTTATTAAAATAGAACATAAATCATTAACCGCCCATGAAAAACTCAGTTCCTCTAATATTTCTTAGAAGTAAAAGTGGGGAAAATAGGGAGAGAATATTACTTACTTTATATTTACTACTAAGCCCTTCTTATCTTAATTTCCAAACTTAGGTGAAGTTTTAGGTCATCTCTAATTTTGGACATAGTAAGAATTATTTTAAAAAAGGAGTTTTATGGGGAAAAAGAAGATTATTAAAACAAAAGAGTCTATTTTAGGAGATTCATTAGAAAAGATTTTTTATGAGATAGCAAGAATAAGTAATAGCTTTTACACTTGTGCCTAAAGCTGAAGATGAAAACTACCTTTACCAAAAGAGAAAAACCGAAGAAGATGAGAATGGCGTAAATATGGAGTTAAGGATAGCTGCATACCGGATGCTTGACGGAGCACCTCCAAGGCCAGTGAGTCCCAAAACTCCTAGTAAACATCACAGACAACTCAAATAAGAAGCCTAATTGGTTAATCAACTCCATTTGATCTAGAGTGATAGGAAGTAAATAAACAGCATTGGTCATAAAGCTGCCATCAACATGGTAATATGGAAAACATAATTGATTAACATCCACAATAAGTACAATAAATAATTGACTCCTATATGTATTACACATAAACAGCCGTTTAGAATGAGACGAAAATAAGTTTTGCACAATATTCACATTGGGAAATGCAAATGCCAGACGACAAAATAAAAATTCATGGAGGAAGAATACGATGGATTTGTCATCTATCCAGTATCAAAGATCTAAGCTCCTACCTTCCATGAGTCACTTTAGATTGAGTTCCTCCTTTTTAGCTTATAAACAGCCTAATACGCCTCAAAATGACTTTCAACAAGCATCCCATCCCTTAATAGGAAGACCTAAATAATCACCTCGCTCCCATCTGAAAACACTTCCACTAACAAGATTAATTTCTCATTCCCACAGCCAGAAAAAACCAAAGGATGGAGGCATCAACAATAGTTCCATAAATGTCTCTTATATGGACCTAGTTTGCTAATTTCAGCAAGAAAAACGGTGAAATAATAAATTCAGACAAGGAAAAAGGAGAAAAATGGTAAAAATGAAGAATGCATTCTTCAAAAACAATACAGACACCATGGCTGACATTCTAGGTAAATTTATTTGTTCTACATGTTATATTTTTATATTTTGAAAAGTTGAAGGATTAAAGCAAAATAGGTATTAAATTTTATTTTATTTTGACCAATTAACTAGATATTGATAGAGTGAGATTTAGCATATCAATATTGGACTTGTTGGATAGATCATATTAAATCATATATTTTAGGCTCGAGAAAAAGTTATTTTGAATAATTCAAGATAAGTTAAGAGTCGATCAAAGAAAATCATGATTAAATATATTTAAGGGAAAATTTCCAATTTGTTTAGCAGGACCGAAATTTTTATATTACTTGAATTAGGAATTAGTTCAACCTGGGTCAGGTGAGTATTATGCAATAAATCGGTATTTAATTAATTGGCTTTTTCAATACAATTAGAACTAGTGTAGTACTGATCTAGATAGTCTTAGATAATTAATAGAATTTTGATTAAATCTTAACCCTAACTACAGTACCCACCCAAGGCAATTGTAAAATATGGATTCCTTTTTCCAAGACTATATTTCATCTACTAAATTTGTGTTGGAATACTATAAGCCCCAATTGTAAGTTATCCTAATACTAGTTTCCAATTCAAGTACACGCATTCTATTTTGGATGATTATGATTTGTTAATAAAGTATAATACAAATATTGAAATTCAATTCTTATTCGGTACACATCTGCTATACTTCTAATTTCACCAAATCTCAATTTGTGAATACCGTTGGCCCTATATATACCCCCATGAGGTCAAGAAAAGATTCACCGCATGATATACATACATACACAACACGGGGTGGAGAGAGAGAAAATAGTTTCGAAAAGCCATTCACGATTTTGACGCAATCGAAAAAGTTAGAAAAGATATTGGAATTCCTTCAAAAATTCATTTCATCTATCAGGATAAGATACATAATGTGCAAGTGGTTTGTTTCCTTATGCTTTTATGTATTTAATTAAATATGCAAAAATTGTCAATAGACATTCGAGTTCGATCTAACGAAATGTGAACTTTTTTTTATTTTTTATAACGAAATGTGAGCTCCTTTGAGAATTCAAAATGACTAATCATGGGTGTCTCGTTTGGTCATCGATATACCCCATAAGAGAAGAGTGGTATAAAGTTTAGATTTTATTTTTTTATATAATTGAATATGAAAACTGCACGAATCTTACTAAATATTTTTCACCCTTACAATAATTTACAGATTAGTTCGGATATATTAAAATTGTGGTAGGATGGTGATGCGAGCTGCCAGAGGATTTAAAGAAATAACAAACATTTAAGTTTTTTTATCTTCAAATTTATTAATTAGATTTATTTGTTCAAATGCATGTTTATTAATTAGTTAGGTGATTGTGTTTATTTTTTTTAGAAACACAAATTCCATGTTTTAATTAATATTTATTGTTGAAAATACAGGAATTACTTTTACTTGTATCATTTCCGCTTTTAAAGTGAAGATAATTAAATTTTTGGTAACACTCCAGTGTT
Source organism: Fraxinus quadrangulata (assembly GCA_903798255.1). Taxonomy (NCBI): domain Eukaryota; kingdom Viridiplantae; phylum Streptophyta; class Magnoliopsida; order Lamiales; family Oleaceae; genus Fraxinus; species Fraxinus quadrangulata. The sequence continues at coordinate 127,157 of CAIGRB010018533.1, read as the reverse complement.
TATGAAAATTGGAGTGTTACAAGATGCTTCATTAATGTTGGAATGCCAAAGATTTCCTTTTCCCTTTTCCTCTATCATTGTTGGGGGTTAGGATGAGGGACTCAAACATACTGCAACAGATAAGAATGCGGAGGGCTTGATAAAATGGATATCATATAATAAGTCTAAAGGGACTAATATTTTTAGACACGGACCATGCTCTTTATATTAATGCCATAGAATGCAAAATGACCATAAGTGCATGCCAAATATTCTAACAAACAACTGAACATAATTTATAAAAGAGAATGACTTGAGATTTGATAGAACTAAGAGCAAAAAGTACCTTCCTCAACACAAAAGGTCGGTGTAGCTCAATTTCTAGGGTGTGAAATGCCCCTATCTGCAGCATAAAACTATAGTTTTTACTGCTGGAGCAAAGAAATGCACTGGTTAAAAAGAACAAACCGAAATGCCACGCACCTTCACATGTTCATTTTCCAAAATATTCTTCCCACGTATACGTAAGAGAGATCCTTCTTTGTCATACTCTACAGCCTAAGAATAATTTCAAGAAAGTCAGTGTCACAAAACCTCAGTCTTGTACAGTAGCTTAAGCAAACTTCTAGATATGTCAAAGATGTACAAATCTAGCCTCACCTCCAGCTGCATGGATTTATAACATTCGAAAAAAAACATTTTTGTCTAATTGTTTTACAGATTTTGATTTAATAAATAAGTAAACATAACCAGTAGATGAGATCTGAAGTTTGGATTAGTCCATATGTTCAATTGATGGATCTATTAGGGAAAATGTTGAATACTGTCTACCTTAAAGCATGGAACCAAGAACGAGAAGACGAAACTGCAGCATAATAACATTATAAATTGGAGAAAATAGTAGATTTTTTGGTTGATTGTCACTGAGCTATGAGTCATAGCATATGTAAAGAGATCCCATGACTCTAATCCTTTTCATGTTTCTTGAATCTCCCAACTCCCGACTAGTGGTTAAATAAGCCCTATTTGGCCCCATTTTCCACTAAACTCATTTTCAACCACACACTCTTAATAAAATAATTTTGCATGTGGACCGATAACTTTTCCTACTTTTTAATCCCATATTCTCCAAAAGTCCCTAACAAACGGGGGCTAAGATAGAATATAGAAAGACTGGTACACTGGAGATATTAACATGCTAAAAACTATTGATTGATGAATATCTCCCAAAAGAGAAGTCGAGGGTTCTTTTAATCTGTTCAGGGAGAAGGAGACTGTTTACTACTCTTTGCGTAATTACATAGCAGCAGCAGCAGCAGAGCAATTACGATCTGCAAATGCTGCATAATATTAAATGCCTTGATTTTGCCAAATCTAGGCTAAAAATAACGACCGAATTTCTTGAAAATATCTGACCTCTACTTTGATTTCCAATTTCAGTTTCACTCTTTCTGCATCTCTTCCTCCGGAAGCAGCTTCTCTTAAAACCTTCCTACAATGAATTATGAAGACAATATACTCAGGTCCCACAATTAGATGCTCCCTTGACAAGAAGAAGTTGAAGTTTAGCAAGAAATTCGCCATATGCAATACAACAATCAGTGCTAATAGGCCCTTCTTGTCCAATTTCAAAACGTTTTCAATACAACACATTAAAATGAGCAAAATTCATGGAAGAAACCAATGCATACAACGATTAGAAGGAAAAATCTGAAATTGAAAGTAAAAGGTACCTGACGGTGACAGCTAAGACGGTATCACCCTCGGCAATCAGATTATAAGCCATCCACAAATCATCTGCTTCTTCTGGGACCATCTGCGGCAAAACCCAGACACCAAAACATAGAAGAAGAAAAGAAATTATTGCTATTTCAACCGAAAAAAAAAAATTGATCGGAAATTGAAGTTCTCTTGAAGGAACTAAAGGGGAAAAATCACTTTTACACTGCCCGGGCCATTGGGTGCGAGATTTCGACGAACGATCTTCATCGTTTTTTCCTTCCCTTCCTGCGGTGAATGTAGATTGTGGAGTCTCTTATTTTGAGTTATAAAGTTTCTGCCCTCAATTTGGATAGCGTAAAACCAAGCCGCCCTCTTTTTAAACCTTTCTTGGGGCTGACGTGTGAGCTTGAAAAAATTGTTTTTTTGTTAACTTTTTCAACCCTTTTTGGCAAATTTTGTGTGTGTGTGTTTGATTTTATTTTTTTTTTTTTCATTCAAATTTTTATTTTGAAGAGTTTTATTGTAATTTTTTTCACTGATGTCTAATTTTCCTTTCTTTTTTTTTTTTTTTGAAAAATATTTTGTTTTTGTAGATTTTTTCCAATCTGTACTTGGTTAAATGCCAAAGTCAAATTCACAATTATTATCATTGTTTTAAAAATCGACCTAATTATCGATCCGGAAAAAAATAAGGTACTAAAGGTTGAAAGGTTGAACCGGGATCGAACCGGTTATTTTTAAAAAAATTTAAAAATATACGTTTAAAAAATTTTTAAAATATATACGTTTTCATAGGTTGAAATGATTAAACCGGGAACAGGTCACGTATTTTCCAAAAACTGGCTGATTTAACGAGTTTTGGGATGAATTTTTAATTAGAGATTTTCCAAAAACTGGCCGGTACCTAATTTTTCCGATTGAATTGGCCGGATTTTAAAACACTCGTTATTATTTGTTCATTCGGGATTATCTACACATTTTTTGAAAACTGGCCCTTCTATTTCATTATGGGTTACACTCCCATTATAATTTCTCCCAACCAAGCACTAATTTGAGAGTCAAAAATTATATACCGTCCATTTGACAAATGAGTATATAAACATTTAAATTCAAATGTTTATTTCAATGGTACTACTACACATATTATCCACACATTTCATGAGATTTGCTCTTTATAAACTAAACTACTATTTAAGCCCCATTTTTTAAAGAACATATTTTTTTAAAAATTCATTTTCAACTACATATTCTCCTATAAAATAATTATACGCGTATTTCAAAAACTACACCTTACTTTTCAATCACACATTCTCCAAAAATATTTATTATTTTTTCTATACTTTGTTTTTTATTAGTTTTCTTTTAAATTATTATATTATTTTCCTCAATTGAAAATTTAAATAATTTAAATACATTTATGTATAGATAATAGGTTTTGATAACTAACTCACTCTCTATTTTAAAATGTTAATTTAAAGAGTCTATTATAGTATCTTCAAGAGACTCTCTATTTTTAAAAAGTATATTCAATTATTTGGAGAACATCTATAAATTTAGAGCGTTAAAATTTTAAAGTACTCCAACAAGTTACTTATATTTAATACTAAATTTTACTACTCCTAAAAAATATTTATTATTTTTCTTTATCTTTTATTTTAATTAGGTTTTCTTTATATTATTTTATTGTTTTCCTATATTGAAAATTGAAACTTTTTGAATGCATAGCTGAATTAAAATATTAATTTAAAGAGTCTCATGGAATATGATTTTAAATATTGACTCTTTAAAATAGATAACATCTCATATTTAAAGAGTTTCTTGAAAATGCTCTTAATCGTTCCTTGAGGATCCTCGTAAATGTAATCTTTAAAAATTAGCAAACATTCAAAAGTTGTAGAAAATGACAGATTTAGCCTTTAGGTCAGCTGAATTCTTTTGGTAGGGATTTTTCAAATTGATCCTAAAATAGGAAAAATTACAGTATTGG
>CAIGRB010018533.1:71595-108436 GCA_903798255.1 Fraxinus quadrangulata | reverse complement strand
GTTCGCCCCCAACATATTTCTCGAAATTCCCAAAGTACACCTCCAAATTTAAACACCCTTTCAATTTCGTAGTCACCGAGAAGTGTTTCTTTCTCACAACTAATCTATCGATCGATCGTGCCTCTCACTCTCTTTTTCTCACTCTCTCTAGTTTTTCCATGTATGTATGCACACAGAGTCGTATAGTATCTCTGATCGCACGGCGTTAATCCCCACCCCATGACCCTCACGACCTCTCCCCCAATGGACGTAAGTAAAGTATTCTTCTCTCTAGAATTACACCCACAAATATGCGTATATATATATATATGTATAACGCATGCATATATACGCATGTGTATAGCTGATCAAATTACTAGGTTTCTATCTTTTTACTTTTTCTTGCACTTTTTTCACTTGCTAGATTAATTTTGTTGGGCAATTGATTTCTCGATGGTGTAACTTGAGCTTTAGCCTTGATTATAATAGTAGGGTCTGAATCTGCAAGTTGGCCTGAATTTTGCGAATTAGTAACGACAAAAGCTTGAATTCTAGGCTTTGGGTTAGAAAAACTGTGCCCAAATTGATTAGATCCAATAGCTGTGGCGTTTGGTTCTCCTTTTTTTAACAGACAGAGGAGGACGAGATGCTGGTCCCTCATGCTGATTTTGTCCCCGAAGGCCCTCAACAATTGGAAGGTATTGCCTTCTCTACGTACAAATACTGTTGGAATTCATATTTTTAATTTACCTGCGTCCTTGGTTTGGTAATTTTTTATTTAATCTAGTTGCACCTGTGGAAGTAACGAATACAGTGGATGCCCAAGCAGTGGATGATCCACCTTCAGCCCGGTTTACATGGACAATTGAGAATTTTTCGAGGTTGAATATGAAGAAGCTTTATTCTGAAGTTTTCTTCGTGGGAGGATACAAATGGTAATTTATGAATTGTTTTTGCTGGTCCATTAGATTTGTCATCATCTCCTCTGTTGTTTATTATTTGTGTGGATTTAGAAGGAAACTACTTTGTGATGGTCAGGAGAGTGCTTATATTTCCGAAGGGGAATAATGTTGAACATTTGTCAATGTATCTTGATGTTGCGGATTCTACAACTTTGCCCTATGGTTGGAGTAGATATGCACAATTTAGCTTGTCAGTGATGAATCAAATTCATAGCAAACTCACCGTTAGGAAAGGTGAGACTTTCTTAGTATTCACATGTTAATTTCATTTACAGATGCTATTTATTCGTAGATAGACTATAAATGATAAATAAATCTTGCCAAACGGAGGCTTATTAAGAAACATTAACTGTAGATTTTCCACACATTCCAGCTTAGGTAGTGATTCTGACAAACACTAGGATACTAGAAATAGAATTGATTGTGGTAGACCATGCTATGATTTTCTCAGCATGACGTGCTTGCTAAAAAGTGTATTTTACCTTCTGGGCATATATTGATATCAAGTAAAAAATCAAGGCAGTGACTTTGAGAGGGTTCACTCATGAGCTTTATAAAAGTTTTTTTGAATAAATTTGGGTTCAACTACATGAATTCTTTTCTTTTTTCCACTACGCTCAGTCCATCGCCACATTAATCTCTACTATACAACAACGATAGATCATGTTAATGGTTCACTCATCAACCTTATTAAGTAAAATTTTCTCAGTCTTATTTGGTCATATTTTGTTTAAAGAAAAGCTAGACCTTTCTATTTTTATTTAAGTTTTGGTTAATTATGCATTGTGTGTTTAACACTTGGTTTTGATGTGGAAAATTGGTAAACCATGGAATGGAAAACAAGGCATGGTTAATTGTAAAATAGCACTGAATAGATGAATATCAGCTTTCAAGTGGGATAATTAACATGAATGCGAGTTGCATTGAAATTCAATATATCTCCCAATCTAAGACAGTGCCATCAATTACAAGTCGCCAAGTTTCTGTGGATTATTATACTTGCCTATTAGAAATAAAAAATAAAATAAAATTGAAGCTATAAATTTAGTGCATACAATATTAGAGATTTGGAGCTTTATTAGTTGCTGAATTGTGTATGTAGTATTTACTTCATCTTTAAAGATATCCCTTATTGGTTGTTGTCTCACACGCTTCATCCTTTCTGCTTTCCACTTTCTTGTTTGTTTTGTTCTTTGTTATAAGACATCTAATATAGGTTCACATGGTTCATATGGTAGCATTGTTCGTTGGATGTTAGTTTTGATAAAAATATTTTTGCAGACACACACCACCAGTTTAATGCTAGAGAAAGTGATTGGGGCTTCACTTCATTTATGCCTCTTAATGAACTATATGACCCCGGTAGAGGTTATCTTGTGAGTGATACATGTGTAATTGAGGCTGATGTTGCTGTTCGTAAAGTTGTTGATTACTGGTCACATGACTCAAAGAAGGAGACAGGTTACGTGGGTCTCAAGAATCAGGGGGCTACATGTTATATGAACTCTCTCCTCCAGACACTGTACCATATTCCTTATTTCAGAAAGGTTAGTACATATGGTTTGCTTGTCTCTTCAATATTATTTTCCTAGAAAATGCCTAATATGAACTTTGTTTCAGGCAGTATATCACATGCCGACCACAGAGAATGATAATCCATCAGGAAGCATCCCTTTGGCTTTGCAGAGTTTATTCTATAAGCTCCAGTACAATGATACTAGTGTTGCAACGAAGGAGTTGACAAAATCTTTTGGATGGGATACATATGATTCGTTTATGCAGCATGATGTTCAAGAGCTAAATAGAGTTCTTTGTGAAAAACTTGAAGACAAAATGAAAGTAACATGTCTAGCAGCACTGTATTTTTCTCGTTATTAAATACAGATATAATAACTATAACATTGAGTTCTGGTCTTTGCTTCCATGGAATTGGATGCTCATTCATTATTTTCATCGTTTTTGGCAGGGAACTGTTGTGGAGGGTACGATACAACAATTATTTGAAGGGCACCACATGAATTATATTGAATGTATCAATGTAGACTATAAATCCACAAGGAAGGAATCTTTTTATGGTATGTCCCTGAGCACCCAACTGATGGCACCCTTCTGAGGTGATGTTTTACGTCTTTCTGATATTTACGTTTATGTCAGATCTTCAGCTCGATGTCAAAGGCTGCAAGGATGTGTATGCTTCTTTTGATCAATATGTGGAAGTTGAACCCCTTGAGGGTGACAATAAATATCATGCTGAACAATATGGTTTGCAGGTTGGACGCCTTTCTTATATTTTATGTGTCCTTGTTTGTTTTTACAAATGTTGAACAAATATTGTGGGTGAAAGTGAGCTTAAGTCTTGGCAATTCAATAGCCAACTTTTGGAAATTGTGCCTCTGCTATAGGCGAAATAAGGAAACTGAGAAGGAAAAAAAGGTGTACAAATTAGAGAAAGACAACCTTTTTTAAGTAGGATTGCATATTATGTTGACATACGCACGGATACACGCATTTAGTTTCTTACCTTATTTTGGAGGAAAAACCAAGTTGTAACTTTGCAAGTGCCTGATGGTACCTACCTGCTTACTATTATGCAAGTCCATCATTATTTTTGATTTCTGAACTATGATTATACACTTTATAATTATATTTGTTTCAAAGCTTCTATTTCTAACAAAGCTATGGTTAGCTTTGATCATTTCAGGATGCCAGGAAGGGTGTCCTGTTCACTGATTTTCCACCTGTTCTCCAGCTTCAGTTAAAAAGATTTGAATATGATTTTATTCGGGATACTATGGTAAAGGTAAGAATTCATCAGTGAGAATTTAGAAATTATCTTTTCGATTCAGATGTGTGTTTTTTGTATTGTATAAGTATACGGTTTGGTCAACTTTATGTGTCTAATTAGTCTAGCTGATTGACTGGTGTTGCCAATTAGGCTGCATGGTGAGGCCTCAAGTCTTTCACTATTTTCAACCCTATTTTTCAGTCTGATAGGTTTATGCTTTTTCCTGCTTGCAAGTATTCCATTGGCCAGAAACTAGTTAGATTAGCTGATTTCCACTTGTCAGAAAACAGTAATTTGTTGAGTTGATTCTTTCTCGTATTCTCGGAAATCTCCCAGACGATATTTCCCAGCTACAAACCATTGCAGGAAGATACCGTTTTATGTCTTTTTAATATTCTGGAAACATTCTTACCTCTCTTTCCTGACTCATGCTGGTGTTTGTAAGTTCATTTTTTCGGGTGCACATGGAGGCGTAGTGTAAAGCCATGAAGTTCATGTATTAATTTATGAGCAGAACATTTTTTGGACATTGCAGGTAACATCTAAATTAGGAATTTGTGCTTGCACGGAAATCTGTGCGAGGATCTCAGGGTTTTGAAAGATTTTATGAGGCTTGCTCTATATATGTTAGCTAAAAAATTGTTTGCTTAAATGTGCTTGTTCTTTCGATGTTTGTCGAAAGAAATAATGTTTTAGTTGCTTCTTGTAACATCTTTGGTTATATCCAGCTGCTGAACATTTTTATCATTTAATTATTTGTTATATTGGTTAAACAGATTAATGACCGGTATGAGTTCCCTTCGCAACTTGATCTCGACATTGAGAATGGAAAATACTTGTCTCCTGATGCAGATAGGAGTGTTCGCAACCTCTACACGCTTCACAGGTATTCTGTTGCTGCATTTCTTTACTTTTATTTTAATTCGGTGCTTTTTCTGGTTATGGATATTTTTTAGACTAGACACATGTCATGTTGGCCTTATTAATTGTTTTCTGCTCTTCATGCCTTTTAACAATTAACAATGCATTCTTCTCCTTGTTCTTGGAAGTGTGCTGTTGTTTTATTTAATCTTTCGTTGCAGTCTTGCTAAATTTTTCCACACTAAACTTCTTGATAATGGTCATTAAAATATCCCCTTTTCACTACTCTCCCTCTTCTGTTTTTTTCTTTTCCTGATTCTACCGCATTTTTTGGGCTCCAATATTAGTTTCAAAACATTTATCAGAACGTATAAAAGAGATTTCCTTTTCTTGCTATGACATCTGGAAATAATTACAGGACGATATAATTTTTATGATACTTTTACTAAATCTGTTCTTGCTGTTTCTAGCATTTTGGTTCACAGCGGTGGGGTGCATGGTGGACATTATTATGCTTATATCAGGCCAACCCTTTCTGATCAGTGGTATTCACTATTTCGCTGTCTTTTTATTGTGTCTTTACTCTTTACTATATTTGCTATATCGAGCTTATGCGGGAAAACATTTTGAAATGCATTTGCTCAATTTTTCTACTGCACTTACCTTGTATTTGAATTTGGTGACACGTGCAAGTCTGATCTGAATTTTCTATTTATCTCTGTTTTATTACCTGGGTTTTTTTATCTGCGTTTACTGCTATAGTAGATGTTCAAAATTTCTTTTTGTTCTTTGTGCATGCTGTTAATTCAGAACCATGAATCAGTAGTCATGGTTTAGTCCTGCTTCAGTTTTTGAATTGCCCACCATACTGCTGCACAATGTGCAGATGTAGGTTGCTTTACTTTATGTGGTTGTTGACATACTCTTGACTTTGTTTTCCTTTAGGTTCAAATTTGATGATGAACGTGTAACCAAAGAAGACACGAAGAGAGCATTGGAAGACCAGTGTGGTGGTGAGGAAGAGGTAGCTTATCTGTTTTGTATGTCAGTTTCCTGCTTATTGATTATACTGTTCATTTTAATATGTTCTGTTTCTCTTTCCTCTTCTGCACAACAGTTACCACAGACGAACCCTGGATTCAATAATTCACCATTCAAATTTACAAAATATTCAAACGCATACATGCTTGTGTATATACGTGAAAAGGACAAGGATAAAATAATTTGCAACGTGGATGAGAAGGATATTGCAGAACACCTGAGGGTAAGATCTTTTGATACCCTTGCCGTTGATGATTTTCTGGTGTTCACTCCTATTTACTGATCTCTAGAACAAAAACATTGCAGATAAGATTAAAGAAAGAACAAGAGGAAAAGGAGCGAAAGAGAAAGGAAAAAGCAGAGGCACACCTCTACACAATCATTAAGGTTCCTGCTTACGCTGTTCTCTTTTCTGTTCCATCTGTTACACATGATGATTCGTTTATGATTTTGTTATGCCTTATAGGTTGCTCTTGATGATGACCTAGTTCAACAGATTGGAAGGGAAATATACTTTGATCTTGTGGATCATGACAAAGTTCGCACTTTTCGTATTCAGAAACAGCTTTCTTTTAACCTTTTTAAGGTATCCTTCTATAATTTTTTTTCCCTAATTTGAATATATGTCGCCATATTTATTGGATACATGTTGATCAATGTGCGGGGTTGGGTTGGCTTTTGAGGGGTGGGGGTGGATGGGTTAATCATGAATGGTTGGGCCTTGTTATGAATGATGATTAACTTACAGTTTATGTTCTGTGTAAATAGTTTTGTTTTGAATTTTTAAAGAAAAACTAGATATTTGAAATGTTACTCTTCGTGACAGATTTTTTTTTTTGTCCCTATGGTATTTACAGCTTGGTCAATTAGAAATATTTTGTTGATTCTTGGTTATTTTACTTGCTACATTCTGAAACCTGTTGGTGCTTCTACACAAGATTAGGGAAAATATATGCTGCGACTTCCATATGTCATTTCGGAAGTTACTTTTCCTATGATTGCAATGTTGGGAACTACTCAACAGTTTAAATTGATATGGCTGTAGTGTGACCCATTATTGAATTTCTAACAGCCCATTATCCAAACGTAAAATTGACGAGCTTTGCCTGGCCAATTTTCTCCAACCTGTCTTTTAAACTGGTAACCCAAGTGCCAAAATTGGCTGTGGATTTGGGTAGGTTAATAATTCAAGATCGATTTCACCACCCTAGTTGATCTGCTGATCTTTCTATGGGCAATCTTTAATGATTAGTTGATTCCAAACTCTTTTTTCCCCTTAATATTGGAATTGGTTCAAAGGCTAACATGACCCTGATATTTAAGGATTATACAATTTTTGGACTTGGTTGACAGTGTTGTCCTGATTAATGACATATTTCTCTCTTCTTTCTTTGAACATCATCTTTCAACATATAATATTGCATTTTATCATATCATGGAGTCCATTTACAGGAAGATGTTGCCAAGGAGTTTGGTATACCACTGCAATTTCAGCGTTTCTGGCTATGGGCAAAGCGCCAAAATCATACATACCGTCCAAATCGGCCACTTACACCCTCGGAGGAAGCTCAGTCTGTATGTATTTCTTGATTTCGACATATATATTTGCTTTTCTTCCACCGTGTTATATGTTCCTGAGTTATAAATGACATTATCGCCATTTATGTCTCCTGATACCATTGTGTTTGATCTCAGAACAAGTTGTCCTTAAAGTTGGGTCGGCTATGTAAATCTTTGTAGTCTGTTCCATTGGATCTAAAGCTGTAACTTATGAAAAGTCCAATGTAACATGGTGGAAAAAAGAAAAATAATGTACATTGATGTTGGTAATTGATGGATATTCAATTTTCAATATAAGAACAGTAGGTAATAACACACCGAAATCTCTTGAAGAGCGTGGTGATGCAGCTTTTAGCACCAGCAGTTAGATTTTTTTTTTTTTTTTAGTTAACCTTTTTGCACCTTATAGTTTTGATCAATTCTATTTTTTTGTCATATATCCTAAAAAGGATTAATGGATTTAGATTTCATTTCTGCATTTAGTGTTAATACTAATGAAGAATCTTTCTTTAAGTGACATAAATTAAAAATGTTTTCAAGGGTTGGAAACTATTTTGTGACTGAATTTTGGAGAAAGATCTTGTCTTCTAGTATTACAGTGTGGGGAAACTGGGACGTAAAAGGGGGATCCTATCAATTTGTTCCAACCTAGGATCATAAAAGTAACAACAACCAAGATACGCAAAATAGTTAAATCTTTTGATAATCTATTTTTGGAAACCTCTTTTGTACTTTGGATACTTGATTAACCATTAAAGGGTGTTGAAGACTTGAAGTGAGTAATCCTGGAAATTCAACTCTCTCAAATTGAAAATATTCCACAGTACCTTAGTTCCTGACCACTGAATCTTTTCCCTTCTCTCTTTTTGTGATCCGATTTTCTTTTGCTGCTTCCATGTTCCATCATGCTATCAAGGAATGTGATGGAACATATTTTGGATATGCAGCAAGAGGTATTACCATTTATGTGTGTATTTATGCTTTTAACAAGAGTTGCGCTTTAAACATGATGCAGCAATTAAAGTTGCTCCTCCGTTGGATATTGATATTGATGAATGAAATTATATTTCAATATGATATGAACAATTAAAAGGCTGGTGGCTTGTTATGCCAGTTGTACTCATTCATGACATTACTAATCCATAAGCTCTCTTTTTCTCAAGTGCTTTTCTCACCAAATACAAAAAATTGAAGGGGCTTGGGGAAGTGGCTTGGTAATGTTCATATTTATCTTTAATTACACATATAAATCATATTGGCTGTTCAGCCCAGAGCTCTCGCTCTTATTACCTCATCGTTTTGTATTTGGCATGCCTTCTTTCTTGGTAAATTATGTTGATAACTTTCGTATTTTGTCGAAGTTGTCTAATGGTGGTTGATTGATTTTGTGTGCATTTACAATTTTTTGTCCTTAATTTGTATTCAGGTTGGGCAATTGAGAGAAGTATCCAACAAAGCAAATAATGCTGAGCTAAAATTGTTCTTGGAAGTAGAACTTGGCTTGGTAATATGCTCTGCTAAATCACGTATCTTTCCTTCTTGGTGATTATAGTGAATTTTTTTATTTTTTGCTTTTTATGTGCTTAATGATATGTTCCCCTATGAAGGATTTGCAGCCTATCACTCCACCCGAGAAAACTAGGGAGGATATTCTTCTGTTCTTCAAAACTTACGATCCCATCAAAGAGGAGCTGCGGTACATGCTCATTTCTTGCTGATTAGATGATAATGTTATGCACTGACACCTCAGAAGATGAGTTGCAGCAATATTTGAACCCTGTTCTCCGTCATTCCTTTTGTATTCCAAAACATGCCTGCATTCGAATTTACATTTCACATCTGGCTCATTCAGATAAGTAGGAATAGGAATATGATATGAGGAAATCAGATATTAAAAAATGCTTGTTAAGCTGCTTCCTTGGGTTCACAACACTGAGTTTCATATTTATGCTGAATTTGTGTTTCTCTGCAATAAAAAAACTCTAAATCCTGATTACATCAGCCCCTGCATCCAGAATCTTGGTAGTTTTTTGCAATGGTTTCTATTCTTATTGCTATAGGAAATAATTGTATCTCTGCTCACTAGTTCTTTATTCATTGTGATCAGGTTTGTTGGACGGCTTTTTGTGAAAGGCAATGGTAAACCAACAGACATATTGATAAAGCTTAATGAAATGGCTGGCTTTGCTCCCAGTGAAGAAATTGAACTCTTTGAGGTCCTCTTTATTTCTCATCCCCCTCCCCCTGGTATTGCTCATGCTCTTATACTGTTGCAAATTATTTGCTCTACTTTTTCATGTGCAGGAAATCAAATTTGAACCTAATGTCATGTGTGAATATGTTGACAAGAAGCTAAGTTTCCGTGGCAATCAGGTTTATTTCAATTGCGTATTTTTAGTATCATATCATTAGTTTCATCACATGACAAATTCATGCTCTGTTAGTGACTAAACTTTCTTTTGGTGGTCTTCCCTTTTTGCAGCTTGAAGATGGGGATGTCATTTGCTTTCAGAAATCCCTTCAAAATCAAAGCAGTGAACAATATCGTTATCCAATTGTCCCTGCATTTTTGGATTATGTGCATAATCGCCAGGCATGCCCTTAACCTTGAAAATATGCCTCATAAACTTCTTGGGTGAATTAAATCATGGTTCAGTTTTTCTCTCGGTTTAAGTTTCACGTGGGGTAAATTTTGAAATTTTCAATGTATTTTAATGCTCTTTATCATTTAGAATTTCCAATCTCATGTGGTTTACTCAGATGTGAGTACTAGGTTCAATAATCATTTTTTTCTGAAAATAGGGCTAAAATAATTGTTAGTCATGGAATGCATAAAGCTTTGATGGAATGACCTAGATTTGACGTTTTTGTTTGCAAGTCCTACGTCACATTATTTATGCTTTACAGTTTCTTTATTAGAATAATAAAAAGGATTCTATAAATTCCCTATATATTTAGTCTTAAAAGTAATTATCAGGTTTTAGAATTGCTTAAAGTTATAATGGTATAAATCATACTATAAACGAAAATGCATAATTATTTGTGAACTCTCCACTCACTAAGTTACAAACTTATATTTTTTCACTGGAAAATAGAACAAGAAGAACATGATTGGCTTACGGTACTCAATTATATAATAAACAAGATTTTAACTTTGTTTTCTTCATTAGTGTTATCCATTGTTAATTGTTATAAAATGCACATTAGCAAACAAGCTAGAAATGTAGAAGTACCTTTTAACAATTTCTTGTGTCATGGGTTGTTATCTTCTAGTTTTATTTAAGATTTCAGAAATTTTGGTACTAGCGATACTTTTTTTGCTCATCTTTCTTTCACCCCTCTTTCTTAACTTTACAGGTTCTTCCATGATATATTCTATAGGTATAGGAGCTAAAATGTGCCAAATCTATCGGATATGTGTGTTCCTCCATTGTCAATGTCGTAGATGGGAATTTTTTTTATCTGCACTGTTAATTATATGATGGAAGACATCATTTCTGAAAATATTTTTTAGCTAAATGGATTTCCCATTAGAGATACATTCTACAATCTAAATATGGTAATTCTATGTATGGTACAAAAATATATACGTAAGAATATCCTTGTAATCTTTGACGTAATCTTTTTCAACCTTGTTAACATTCCCCTCAAATTGATGCTGGAAGATCGAGAAGCATCAATTTGCTCACAAGAAACTGATGTCGTCGTTGAGTCATCACCTTGGTAAATACATCAGCAGTCTGAACATCAGTTGTGATATGTAGAAGAGCAATAAGACAACTATCATAAGCCTCACGTATAGAGTGACAATTCACTTCAACGTGCTTAGTATGCTCATGAAACACGGGGTTAACAGCAATCTAAATGACGCTAGTGTTGTCAACATGAAGAGGAGTATGCCCAAGTTGAAGATAACCAAGCTCCGCTAGAAGACCCCGAAGCCAAACAATCTGAGAGCAGGCAGAAGACATAGCGCGATACTCAGACTCAGTGGAAGATTTAGAGACACGATCTTGCTTCTTACTTCGTCACAAAATGAGCGCACTCCCAAGAAATATACACCAACCTGTAATCGAGCGACGGATATTTATACATCCAGCCCAATCAGCATCACTATAACCAACTAGCTCAAGAGGAGAATTGGCAGGAAAGAATAGGCCCCTATTAGGTGTACCAAGTAAGTATTTAATAATACGACGACTGCGACCGAGTGGAGGTGTTGTGGGGCGTGAATAAACTGGCAAACCTGCTGGACAACAAAAGAGATATCTGGTCATGTAATAGTGACGTAATTTAAACTACCCACCAATTGACGATATAAAGAGGGATCAGGAAGATCACCCTCCTTGTGATATTTTACATTCAACTCCAAAGGAGTATCAACATATCTACCATCCTAAGGCCCATCCGAGTTAATCAACTCCTCTGTATACTTATGTTGATGTAGGTAAGTCATGGTTGGACTCGAATGCACCTCAAGACCTAAGAAATACTGTAAAGGGCCCAAATCCTTCATATGAAAAGACTCATCAAGTCGGTCTTGAAGGTGAGATATCAATCCAGGCCAAGTCCCTGTAATAACTTTATCATCCATGTAGACAAGAAGTATCATATCCGCCTTGGAGTCAGAGATAAAGAGAGATGAATCAGATTAACTTTGAATAAACGAGAAACCAAGGAGTGTGGAACGAAACTTGTTAAACCAAGTGCGAGGAGCCTGTTTCAACCCATAAAGTGAGCGCTTTAAATTACAAACAATGGAAGAGGGCAAGGAGGAGACCCACAGGTGGGGTCATATAAATCTCTTCCTTAATGTTGCTATGTAAGAAAGCATTCTTAACATCCATCTGCTGCAAAGACCATCTCTTGGAGGCAGTTATAGCAATAACGGTGCGAACCGTTGTCATTTTGGCAACATGGGCAAATGTCTCCTCATAATCTATACCATATTTTTTACGATTACCAAGAGCCACCAATCAGGCTTTATAGCAATCTAGTGATCCAACAGAGCAAAACTTAACAGAATATACCCATTTACATCCAATAGGTTTGATGTCGGAAGGGCAATGAACAATATTCCATCTGTGATTTTCTTGAAGAGCTTGAAGTTCCTCTTGCATAGCTTTCTCCCAATAGGGTTGGGTAGCTTGAGGATAAGAAGTATGAACTGTGAATTGAGATAAAGTTGCAGAGAAGCCATACCGATTAGGAGGATGAGTAATGCGAGTGGATCGTCGAAGAGTATCACAGATCGGGATCAGGATTGGGATCGAAAACAAAAAGGGGTAGTGACGCTAGAAACCGTCGTCTTTGATATATCACACTTGATTTAAAACGCTCAATAGGACGAGAGCAATCCTCAAAGCTAATGAGTAGAGCCGGATCAAGAGATGATAGATGTTGTTGGAAGTAATATTGATTCTCAAAGAAAACAACATTGCGAGAGATACGGAAGCGTTAGCAACACCATCATAACAAACAAAATCTTTCTGAGCAATGCTGTAACCTATGAAAGCACATCGTACGGATTGTGTAGAAAGCTTATGTCGTTCATGTGGGAGGCAAATGGACGAAGCAAACACAACCAAAAGTATGCATCATGTTATAGTCAGGATGTGTGTTGTATATGCAGAAATAAGAAGAGTCAAAATCTAAATGTTGAGTAGGACGTCGAAATGTATAGCTGTAGAGAGAGCTTCGACCCAAAATTTGGACGGAACCAAAGATTCCAAGAGCAAAACCCTAACATGATCCAACAAGTGACGATTTTACTTTCAGCCACTCCGTTCTGTTGAGGAGTTTATGGGCAAGAACGTTTAGGAAGAATACCCTTATGTTGTAGAAAAGTTTGGCACCGATGAGACATTCACCACCATTGTTGGACTTCAGAATTCGAATACCAGAAGAAAATTGTGTTTCAATATAAACTACAAAAGTATGAAGAGTGGTACCAACCTCACTTTTAGAACGAAGAAAATAAATCCAAGTGTAACGACTGAAATCAACAATAAATATCACAAAATACTTATAATGAACATGTGAAGTGACATGTGCTATGTCCCAAACATCACTATGAATAATCTCAAAACATTTATTAGCTCGACCGTCATGAGCTGGAAATGGAAGAATCTAATTTTTTCCAAGTTTACAAGCATCACATTTGAAAGATAAACTGGAAAACTGAGTCTTATCTTTATTACCCAAAAAATCACGTTTCAACAAATGAGATAAAACTAAAGCATTGGGATGACCTAATCGTTTATGCCAAATGTCATGTTTAAGTCCAACATCAATACAAGCCAACGACATAGCAGTAGGAATAGTAAACTATAATGGAAACAATCTTCCGACTTTAGGTCCCTTCGCGATCACCATCTACCAAAACTGTGCTATATTAAGTTCTTATCTTGTAAATGCATTGCGTATTTGAGATCATTACATGCGAGGTAAAATTGGATTAATAATTAGGTAATCCTAACCATTGGATGCTTAAACTTTTGGCAAAATGCTAACCTTTAAGTTGATAGCTTGCTATTTTAAGTAATGGCTATTGTGTCTATATTCTTGAAACTTTTTTTCCATTTAGTATTGTTCTGCTCAAGTTTTCAGTATGGTGTTCGATGATTCATAGGTTGTTCGTTTCCGTTCATTGGAGAAACCTAAGGACGATGAATTCTGTTTGGAGCTGTATGTATCCTGCTAATAAATTTTATAGTATTAATATATTACTATTTATCTTTTGGGTTGCAATAATTCTGTAGTTATATTTTGCTATCTTGGTGTTAATGCAAATTTCCAGTTCAAAGCAAAACAATTATGATGAAGTCGTAGAAAGTGTGGCTCGCCATCTTGGCATGGAGGATCCATCTAAAATCAGGCTTACACCTCATAACTGCTACTCACAACAACCGAAACCTCAACCAATAAAGTACCGTGGAGTGGACCGTCTTACAGACATGCTTGTTCACTATAATCAGGTAGTTTAATGATATTGATGCTAACCTGATCGGAGATTTAGATTTATTTTTATATCGAATATTTAGTCTTATGATTCTTGTAACACAACTTTCCTTCTCTGTGATAGATTTCGGATATTTTGTATTATGAAGTGTTGGATATTCCTTTGCCAGAACTGCAAGACCTCAAAACTCTTAAAGTTGCTTTTCATCACGCCACCAAGGACGAAGTGAGTATTGGTCTATGGCATGTTTCGTGCTTTTGTGTTTGACACAGTTGTTAAAAAGTATGACTAAGCTCAGGCCTAAGCTCAAGGCTAGAGAGGCTTACCCTGGGTGTTGAAATCCCGAGTATAAATGACCAAAAAACTATTTTTCGGGTGAATTTGTATTTACTTCCTATGCTCATTCATCACGGGTCAACATTTTCAGGTGGTTATTCATACCATAAGGTTACCGAAACAGAGTACTGTGGGGGATGTCATTAATGATCTCAAGACTAAGGTGAGTCCTGCTAATTCTTCTGCTTAAAAATTGTATACGTGTCAAAATGGGGATAAGTCTACCTCAGAGCAGGTGTGGCCAGAACTAAACCAAATCACAGGGCAAGTGGATTTTCACGTGCCATTTGATTGTCTTTTACATGACCAGTTGGAACTTGGAAGGGATAGTGAATTCTCACTTGCACCGTGATTGGTTGGGTTTGGCAGACGGTTTCATAGTAGATTCTTTGATCTAAATGTTTATTTCCCGAAATGGAATGTAAAAGGGAAAAATAATAAATAACAAAAAAATAAATGGATAAAAAGAAAAAGGAAAACAACATATTTTAGATTCGGGGCAATGTGTCCCCTTAGTTTATAATGGATATTAGTTATATCACCTCTTTGCTGAACATCCTATTCTTCAAACTGTATTTTGTAAAATATATACCTCGAACCATGTTTCAAAAACTTTATATGAACCAGATATAGGTGAAGATTTCTCATATTTGGTGTGATAATATGGACCAGGTTGACTTGTCTCATCCTGATGCTGAATTGAGATTGCTGGAGGTTTTCTATCACAAGATATATAAGGTAATGGATTCTGCAAATTATTTTCATTTCATTCATGGTGAATTTGTTGGGCATTCACTGAAGAATCTCATATTGATGGAATTTGTTTGGAATTGCCTCCTTTTCTCACATACAAAATTTTCTACTTGCCCTATTTTTTGAAAGTAAAGGTTTTTATGAAACATTTGAACCATTTTTGGAATTTTGAAAGCTTTGTTGTACTTATTTACTAGCTGTTTAATGTAGCCAATATGATTTCCTACATTCAGTACCATCTGTTTTCCTTTCCTTCAATATAGGTTTTAATTCAGTTTTGAGTGATTTGAAAATTGGATATGCAAGATATAGAGGAAATTCTTCAGAATATTTTAAAACTCATGCAGAGGTGAAATTCATTGCTTTAAATGACCAATAAAATATGACTCACGAAGCTTGTGTGCACCAAGCAGTTCCAATGACGTCAATGACTGAATGGGTTCAGCTCATCAGCAAAAATTCACCTGATCTAAATTTTCAGTGGGGTTACTCACTTTCACTACACTTAAATGGTTTTCTTTTCTGAAGCCTGGGCGGCCCACTAATTTTGGTTTGGCTTGGGCTATGGATTAAGCCTGTGGATGCATCCAGTCCCATCTTCTCACATAAATCTATGATTCTAACAACTCAATATTTTGTATGTGTATGAATCCTTGTTATAAGATGAAGTAAAAAGTTCCATTTTTCTTTTGACTGGGTAATTGTGTAAATGCTATCAACCACCAAAAATTGTATCTCTCGAGTAGACAAATCTGAGCTGGTGGCCAACTGGACTTGACTTCCCTTTGAATGTTACTCTATTGTGTTGGCCCGCCAAAGCCCACCCGCAGCATGCCTGCACACAATATTGCCCCTTAATTCAATAGTTTGCTATTTTATAGTCCCTATGTGTGTGTTCAGCAAGAGGAAAAACTGCATATAAAGGGAAATGTAGAGGGGAAACGAGACGTGAAAATGATTTTCCATCATTTGGAACGGGAAAATGACAAAGGAAAAAGGAAGTAAGGGGGAAGGCATGTATTCTTGGTTCTAATAATATGTAACAACATTTAAACCGTTCATCCATCTAAAAATATCTGATTTTCTCTTTCCAACTAATTTCTCATCACCATTCCCAAGAGGTTAAATTAGCATTCCTTCCGTAAAGGAGGGAACATAGTGAGGAAAAAGATTCTCCTACCTTCCCTTTAAGCTCACATTTCGCTTTTACACGATCACCGTTTTTGGTTTTGTGAAATGTATCCTGTATGCGCTCCTTTATGAAATTTATCCTGCATCTGTTTACTGAAATTAATCTGCAGATTTTCCCACATCATGAAAAGATCGAGAACATAAATGATCAATACTGGACGTTACGTGCAGAGGAGGTAACTGTGTTGTTCAGCTTTTCTTCTTCTTCTTCTTTTTTTTTTTTTCCTGTTAAGAAATAACAAAACAAGCTCATTGGGCATTATCTGCATATCGGGTTTTAGATTGAGAAATTCTACTTTAGCAAGATGTGAATCATGTTAGAGTCCACTCCAGAATGGTAAGATTTTTGTTGCAAATCGGAACACATTAAAAATAGACATTTCATAAGTAAATGAAATTTATTTATTAACTTTTCAAATTAATCTAAATGATACAATTTTGACACAACCAGGCAGCCTAAGTTATTCTACTTTGTTTTTATGTTGTCACTTGCATATAAGCTATTTATTTGTTTGATCATGATTGGTGGAGGTTAGACGGATGTTTCATGCCGTGGAAACAAGAGTTGTAAAATGGACAATGAAAATGAAAAAAGGAGTCTCAAATATAGATATAGAAATTGAAATACCGTTACACTGAAGACAACAAACAATTCCTGCAAACCAGCAACTTGATTCATTTCTAAAAAGGAGTCTCAAATATAGATATAGAAATTAAAATACCGTTAAATTGAAGACAACAAACAATTCCTGCAAACCAGCAACATGATTCATTTCTAAAAGCAATGACACTACAATTTAATTTAAGACAAAGTCCCACTGCAGAAGCTTGCCTAGGATGACATTCCACGTGACAACTTAAAATAAACTTGTGGACCCTGTATTGGACACGCAAGTATGGTTTTCATATCATTCTTCAACATACTAGACGAGGATGAATACTAGTTAGTGAAATTTGTCTAGTATACAATCATTTCTTCCCTTTAATGTAAGTTTTCTTTAGTTTCTGATACCAGTACAGCAGAAAATGCCTGTAAGGAATTATAATATTCATATAACTTCGTTGACCTCAATGGTAAAGCTGCGCAATTATGGTCATCATTGTTCTGTTACAAAAAATTCTTATTTCAGGCATTGTCTTGACAACTTTGCTCTTAACTTTTTGTTTTTTCTGTCATTACAGATTCCTGAAGAGGAGAAAAACCTTGGTCCTCAGGATCGTTTGGTTCACGTGTATCATTTTATGAAAGACCCTGCGCAGAATCAAGCTGTAAGTTTATGAATGGGAATAAACTTCACCACCAAAAAACTCCTCGAGAAGTGTTGTTACTTGCATTATTGATTCATTGTTTTGTGGTAAACGAGATTCAAAAGTGTCTCATTGAATGTGCATCCCCTCCCCCCCCGCCCCACAGCAGGTTCAAAATTTTGGGGATCCCTTCTTCTTCGTCATTCACGAGGGTGAAACTTTGGCTGAGGTTAAAGTACGCATCCAGAAGAAGTTGCAGGTTCCAGATGAGGAATTTTCCAGGGTACTTGTAGATTTTTTATTTTATTATTTGGTTCTATTACTTGATCGCCTCTGTAATGGGTGGTTTTTACTTTCTTGAACACAACTTTCTTTTGATTCCAACTTCGGAGTTTATCTTTCTTTTCCAGTGGAAGTTGGCATTTTTGAATTTGGGTCATCCAGAGTATCTTCAAGATACTGACAGTGTATCAAGTCATTTTCAGGTACTTGAAGTCAAAACGCGCCAACCCAATCACATAGGGCCTCTCTCTCTCTCTCTCACTCACTCACTCACTCACTCACTCACGCACACACACACACACACACACACACACACTCACACATGCATACATGTTTACATATGTTATCTTCATTTTAATATTAATTTTGCATCCCAGAGAAGAGATGTTTACGGTGCTTGGGAACAGTACCTTGGATTAGAGCATCCTGATAATGTTCCAAAACGGTCTTACGCAGCTAGTCAGGTATGCATTTGTATGAAACTTATACTAAAGTCAACAACGTATTTAATTGGAAATTGATTCACTTTCTTGCCTCCCCAATTACTTCCAGGTAGAAAATAAGTCGAAATCTTTTCCGTTGCTGTCTAATCCCGTTTAATATTGTATGCCAAACTTGTCATCTATGTATTCTATTTCAATAAATGAAAATCAACTCGATGAAATCTCTGGCACAAGCTCATAGACTGAAGTGGGTTATCACCATTTGGTTGGTGATTATGCTAGTAATTGTCATTTTGAATTCCTGCTGAACTCTTTAGATAAGAGGACCGTGGAAGGGATTGTCAACTTCTTCAGTGCTCCAATTGGATTAATTGAGTGTTTAATAACATGCATGTTGTAAATAATAACATGCATGTTGTAAATAAGCACGAGTTACAAAGATTAAGGTTTGTAATATACTGGGCTGATATACTAATGGTCTCCAAAGCTTTACATTACTGAAATGTTAGTCTTGAACTTGAACTTGAACTTGACCTTGATGTTGCAGAACCGGCATACATATGAGAAACCTGTTAGAATCTACAATTAGTATATATTCATGTAATCAAAGCACACCTGAACTGCAAAGCTCTGTCAGCCGTTGAGGTTTTGAACACCAGGGAGTAAATTAGAAGAAATCAAACAGAGGCGAGGCAATATATATGCGGCTAGAGTTTCAGTTGATTTGCAATTTTTTCCTACAAAGGTGGTGTAGCACATGCAGCCCGTCAATATTCCGTACCTGGCCGCTTTCTTGAGCACCCCACAACTCTGTTGAGGGTATTCAGGTGGAATTTCCACTTGGTTCCCTTGTAAAAATTTTGGATGGGGGATGTATAAAGGGGTATAGTCACATTTTTTATCTTAGTTACTTCTGCTGTTCATTTTTTTTGCTCTTCCAATTTGTTCAATGTTAGGTGAAGAGAGACAGGAGAAATGTATGTTGTGTGACTTCCTTACTATTTGCTAAAATATTTATATATTCTTTTTTTTTTTCCCCATAATAATATATAACAGTGAGAGGCTTTCCCAGCATAGAAGCAGTACAGAGAAGAAAAACTTGCTCAAACTAACATTTCGTAGAGATTTATGGTTGATATTTAGACGATTCTCATGTGTGTGTGATATTTTATGTTACTGGGGAATAAGTATTTAGGAAATATTTTCAAATATGAACAAGTATTTGTACTTGGGCCACTAATATAAAATAGTTGGAATGGCCCCTGATACAATTTATGAATTTACGTATTTTAAACCTAATAATTTATTGAGGAAATTAGTCAAAAACCAGTTTTTGTAAGAAAATGAATTTTGTCAACTACGTTGATGTCGGTAAATGATGTCAATTTTAGACAAGAGATGTGCTGCTTGGCATGTGCCCTGGTTTTCCAGGGGCCTGGCCAAGAAGAAGAATTCTTTAGACAGATTTACACTTTTCTCTCCAAAAATGTTATCAAATTCTCCATTTTCCTATTTGCTCGAATTTCAAACAATTTAGACATTTTCGTCAAATTAGGGGAAATTGTTGAGAATTGCTGGTTCGTTTAGACATTCTCTTGCTTCATTTTTCCAAGAATCTCTGATCATTTAGACATCCTCGTCAAATTAAGAAAAACTAACCAGAGTTTTTAGTCTATATGCTCTTGCTTCCTTTTTGCAAGAATTTGTAGGCATTCTTATCAAATTAGTTGACTAGAAGTTCTTGTCAAATTATATTCTGACTCTCTCCCATTTTGTTCGGATTTGGAACCATTTAGACATTCAAAACACTCTAATCTTCCGTGTCAACTATTCCTAGACAACATTTTACTAAAATGGCAATGCAGTTATTTTGCATAACTGGTTAAAAGAAATTATAGAAGACAAATTTCATTAGTGAAATTGTTTTCTACTTTCGTGTAAAAGAATGATAATGACTCGAAAGCCTTTAAGAACCGTTTCCTCTCTCAATTTGTGAGAATGGATAGAAATATTTCCACCTCGTGGGGCCAAGCCAACACGAACCAAAACTCAAAGTTCAGTATTTACTATTTAGGCCGTGCTACCTATACAGATAAATTGTACAGGTAGCTTGACGATGCACTCGTAACACTATCCGTACAATTTATCTGTATGGATAACTTTATTCTTACCTTTTAGGGAAAAATTATACCCCTGATAACCCTAGCATGATCCTATTATATTTTGCTTTTAATAGTACAATCATGCTACGTGATATTTTATTTGATCTATTTTTTTACACCGTGTCACGTATCAACACGCGATTAGATAGTTTAAAAAATTACTTTTCAGTTCAACATTTTGTGATTTTCTACCCAGTGTCAACAAAGGTGTCCGTACGCTTAGCATAATTCTTTATAGTATTACTCTTCAAGAACAATAGTTAATTTTGAAGACAATAAAATCTACGCCAGATAATAATAATGTGAATTCACCGCCATTAGTTTGATGCTGGTGTTTTCCTGCCCTGCCGTTTCCAGCACAGGGTTGACCTTTCTACCGCCAAATCTTGCCGTAACTTGTAAGACAAATCGGCAGCATTCACATCCCATTGATTTCCTAGCCGACAAATCGGCAGCATCCTTCACTATTTTAATATATATTAGTTGTCGGGTGGATAAACATAAGGGTTGTGATACGTGTTTAGCATTTTCCTAAACATAAACATTGATCAGAAAGAAAGAATATTGCAAAAATGTTCCAAGCTTGCGTTTACCAAGAACCCTCCTCTATCTACATCACAGCAATGTCTGTGATGATCCTTTTAACAACAGCATGTTTGGCTCTGTTGGAATTCATAGGCAAACACCTTCAGTACTCCAAATTTTGGAACGTCGGTTCCAAGAAATCCCACCAGATCTTGCTTTCTAGTAAAATTGGGATGCTGTTACTCTACACCCCGGCATTTCTTGCTGGTCTTTCTTCGTTTTGGATTTTCCCAGATGGTGGAACTAGGTTTATGATGGTCCAATTTGCTGTCACTTTCCATTTTCTCAAAAGGGATCTTGAGGTAAGCATCACTCTGATTTAACTGCTTGAGATTTTAGATGACGTGAGGTGGTTCAGTATAGCTTTTATATGTGTTAAATTCAAGTCTCTCGCAAACTATTCATGAAAATTCAAAATTGCATAAGCCTTTGTTGAAGAACGAATTCCGGGTTGTGATCAACTTAATCTTGCACCCTGCTCTCTTTTTGGGGTTTTAAAATTTTCTTCAGTTTTGATGCTATTTATCAGTCTGGAGAATCTGTGTTCGATCAATTGTTCTAGATGTTGGAAAATGGCTTATATATGGGACTATTTTTGATGCGTAGCGCGAAACAAGGAATTCAAGCCAAAGCCTAAGGAACAAAAATTTTGGAATCCATCAAATTATGAAAAATTAAACTCACAAATTTTTATTAATGAAAGTTTAATGAGATATCCTTTATAAGGATTTACATGAAAACCTAATTTAATATGATTAAAATTAATGAAAACCTAATTTAAACAAACTAAAATTAAAAAAGAATTCGAAATAAATTAAATGAAAATAGAGCTAAAACTTTAAAAATTAGTTTTCGAGTCCTAAATGAACTCGGATGGTTGAAATCCATCACACGTCATGGTTTAGCGATGAATATTACTCCTATCGTCGTCCTCTTTCTGAAATTCTATTAAAAGCCTAAATCAAAGTTAGAATGTTATCTCTCCGCATTATTACTTTTCCTCATTTTGATCAAATTCTTCAACAATATGTTCTACATTAGTTTTGGCACATGCATAGTTCTAAGTGAGATAATTTCTTCTTTTCGAATGATCAAAGTAAATTCGTATTCTTCTCCGTTATAACATCGAAATCATATATTCATTTGCCAAAAATGATGCTCGGGTTAATGAGAATTGGAGTTCAAAGTGCACTCATTGAAAGAGGTTTATGTGTTGGATTGACAATCCCCCATAGGAAAATGAATAAGGCAATGGCTAGTTTATATATGGTCACACAAGGTGTAATCAGTGTGTAGCATAGAGATCCCTCCACGTGCGCTCGCATGTGGTGCGAATTCGGATTGAATTAGTACCTCGGGCTGTTGAACTTGTGTGCGAGCGCGATCTACGTACACGAAAATCGAATTGGAATTGACCCCTTAGAAGGTTCCACATTTTGCCTTTATTTTCTATATATATATTTTTCTCCAACTGACTTTCCAACTTCTTAACTCCTGAAACATTTTTGTTTAATGGTCTATGTTAATGGTGAAGTTATATAGCCGGAGATAGTGTTAATAGCAGTAATACCTGTAATAGCTGGCCTATCAAGTCACTCATTCTTGGAGCTTATAATAGAGCTTGGATTTCTCCCTTAGTTCCACACACACAAATTCCATTCTTCTCTGCCTGCATATAATTTTCAGTTCCTATTTGCCCGAAATGTATCCACTTTGT
Source organism: Fraxinus quadrangulata (assembly GCA_903798255.1). Taxonomy (NCBI): domain Eukaryota; kingdom Viridiplantae; phylum Streptophyta; class Magnoliopsida; order Lamiales; family Oleaceae; genus Fraxinus; species Fraxinus quadrangulata. The sequence continues at coordinate 85,570 of CAIGRB010018533.1, read as the reverse complement.
GTCAAAAGTCTTGGTAATAATTCTAATCAAATTCAATTTGTCGAAATAGAAACTTAAGTGTTTAGTTTTTGCTGATTAATCCGTTGTATCTTGGGAGATAGACGCTCAAACGAAATCTCGAGCACTTACAGTGAGAGGGCGAATCTGTTTAAGGACACCGTTTGATACACATGCCTCGATTTGCAAATATGTTCTCTCTTTAGCGATTAATATATTCCTGCAATTCTCGATTTCTTGTTTTTTCTTTTTGTAATCAATAAAATATATTACTATCTTCTTCAATTTTCACTAACACTATATTAATGTAATAAGCCTTCTTCCATGCCATTTACGCTTAGGTATTTTACTTTATGCTGGTCTGACACTATAATTGCTTAACCAACTGTTATTACTGCTTCATCTTGGTTGAATCAGGATTGTAGCACACATCCCTACTTTTTCTTTATGCTAAATTTTGATTTGTCTACTTATTTCTCAATTTAATTAAGCTCATCCCGGCGGTCAAAGGACACGTTTGTTTGAAATAATATGGTTTCTAAATTTTAGTCAACATCATTGTTTTCTTTATCATTTCAAACATAAATTGAATTCTGTTTCTCTAATAAAGTTTCTGAAGAGTATCTTTAATCATTTCAAACATAAATTGAATTCTTTCTAATAAAGTTTCTGAAGAGTATTTAAACCCCCCACCCCCCCCAGTCTCTGTATTCTCGTTGGGATGCTTTCTAGACACGACTAGTCTTTTGTTTCTTCTATTCATATGACTTGTTCTTTTAAGGCTAAAAATTGCTGCTACACTTTTCAACCTCTGCAAGGATGATAACGTAGAACAACTGTCATACTGGTCTCAGTTGTATCGTGGTCTGAACTCTTGAGTGAGAGTCAATTCACAAGCATTAACAAAAGCTTTCTACTTCAATTTTACAGGTTCTGTTCCTTCACAAATTCAGTGGCTTTATGGTGTTGGATTCTGCTATTATTATTTCTATCTCCTACTTCACGGCTGCTGCAAGCATGATCTATCTCCAATACTTAACTCTAGGCTTTCAAGAGCCATTGGTTGATCTGAAATATCTAGGTCTTCTGTTGTTTCTGCTTGGAATTTGTGGTAACTTTTATCATCATTATCTTCTTTCCAAGCTTAGGGAGAAGAATGAGAAGGGCTACAAAATTCCGAGAGGTGGTCTTTTCAGCATGGTCATATGCCCTCACTATCTTTTTGAAACAATTATTTTTCTAGGAATTTCCTTAATCTCCCAAACACCATTTTCATATTCAACTGCTCTCGGTGTGGCTTTATATTTAGCTGCAAGGAGTTATGCCACCAGAAAATGGTATCTTTCCAAGTTTGAAAATTTCCCTACGAATGTCAAGGCTTTGGTTCCATACGTTTTCTAGATTTGGAGTGATGGTTGAATGGATTGAAGCATGTAAATCAAATTTCAAAATAAACAGCGATGAAAAGCCAGAATTTGTAATTCTTTTCTTTTATATCTATCTTTTGAGGAATGTCATTGACGAGGTTGCAAAATTTTAGCAGTGATATTGTGAATTATGTTCTACTCAAGAGTAATTACCAGTAATTTTTAGCTTTCAACAAGCATTCTTATCTATTAAGTAATTTTATGTTTTTGAAAATTAATAATTATGAATATGAGGCAGAAGCAAAAAGTACATGGGAAAGACGAAGAAAAGAAACAGAATTTGCACAACAGCGAGTCTCGCGCATTTTAGCTTGGCTTTTGACTAGATATATGTGTGAGAAAAGCAGTGATTTCAAATAGCGGTCTGCAATGATCTGAGCCATTAATAGTTCTGTGTTTAACTTGTTTAAATTTAAGTATTGCTCATGTATTTAAAACACAAGCTTAAACAAGAACTCATACCTTTTGTTTACATAATTAGTAAGCAGATTATGAGCTACAGAGCTAGGCAGGATCGACATAGAACAGTATTTATGATTTGGGCTTACTGTTAGAAAGCCCTCCTTAATGTTGTTATCTGCTTCGGATTGCTTAATCCATGGTGAGGAGTTCAGAGAATGACATGATAAAAAAGAAATCGAACTTGATGAGTCGACCTTTGTAGCAATCTTGATCATTTTCCATTGCTGCTGGGGCAAGATGGAAACAGGAAGTTCTCTTCTGTTTGAAACAGGATTACCTCCTTGTCACTTGCACCATTCTTTATTGATAGATTATGCCAATGTGGAAATTCTATTTCTTCATTGGACTTTTGAATGAGATGTGAGGTTGTGACTTATGACCACAGTAGATATACTTGCTCTGTTCTGTTGGATGTATTACCGAAAACCATCATAAGACAATGGCAATAGCTCTTTCCCAAATGATGGAAGAGGCTTGGTTGCATCTTGACCGGATGGTCTGTGAAGAGCCGAGAACTTGAAGTAGTGAATGAACTCTTTTTGAAAAACTTGAGATAGTGAATGAACCTTATGCAGTCCATATTCACAAGGAAGTGAAAATTTTCCTTCCAGTAGAAAGAGATCAAGGCATGCTTGTAAGAATTTTGAATTTTTTTTGAAACTCTTTCTTCATTGTTATCACTATATGCCATGTGTATATTCTGTTTATTGCTTTGTTTTTTGTTACTTGTTAGCCAAGACAACAACGAAGTTGTTCAGAAAGTTGATGAAATCATATGATCGTCACTTCGATTTTTTTAAAAATTATGCTGCATATGAAATGTAGATCTTAAGCTTCAAATAAATGGTGCTGAAAAGATCCAGGGAATTTTCTTGACGCATGAAATAGACCACAGTTTTAGGTATTTCCTAACAATGTGGAAATAGATCACAATTTTTGGTATTTCCTAGCAAGTCCATTGCCATGAAATTCCTTTTGAAACTTCATGAAAAGATTGCAGGTGTACAAACCGTTACATATTAAAATAATTATAGTCCACATGGACTCCACGTCAGCCACAGGACTCTGTTGCATGCCTACGTGTCACAAAACCAATATTTAATTATTTATAAATCGACCTCTGAAATGTGACAAGCCAAAAATGCACCCCGACCACCGAAGCTCTCCTTATTGATTGTAGACCCTCGATAACTTGAACAATAGATAAACGAAACCTCATCCAAAAATCAGAATTAAAGGTTGTATATCAATCTCGAATATAAACTTTATTGAAGTGTGAACTTTGACACAATTAAATCAATATGAACATCATTACAAGACAATCAAATATGCACATAACGAGTTGCATGACAAAAGTCAGTAGAGCACAAACCTCAACAAGACTGTTGAAACTTCGACTTAGTAATGATTAGATAATGTCAAATTATAAAAATAACCAGTCTATAAAAATTGTCCATATATAGGGTCATATACACAACTAATAAAGGATTGAAAAATAAAAAAGTGAGAAATCTAAAGATTGAAAGTCACCATCTAAAAAATGTCTCGAATCAAGACAAAACTTAGGGTTATAGTTCCCAATTCATATGTAAAATTCTCATTCTTTGTGCCATCTCATCAACACAATAATATAAGAGAAAACATATTGAAGATGAAGATCCATAAACCCATAATCAAGAATCAATAAGAAGGTTATGAGCAGTTAAATTAAAAATTTAAAAATCAAGATTTATCATTCAAGATACAAATTAATAGATCAAGGTATGTTCCGCGTTAATTAAGTTTTTTGGTGATTTGACATGAAGATCATCTTGGCAAGTCTATAAAATTTAAGATTCATGAAAAATTTCAACAAGACATTCTTCATTGTGATATCAAATATTAAGTTATAAAAAAACCATGTAGATATCTTCATACACTACACATTTTTTATTAATTTTTTGGCATCATGTAGATATTTGTTTGTAGCATGGTAGCATATTAAACTTCAGCAAACTTTGTTATGCAGGTAAGAATAATTTCAGCACACCGAACTCCGCAAATGATGTTTTCCTATGCTCCGTGTATACTCGGAAACGTAATATCCAGGTTATCATTGCCGAAGCTGGTGCTGGTGCTCACTTGCCGATTTTAATATTAGAGAATAGCATGCATTTTGAATCGTGTATTCTACAAATTGTGCCGATGCAGAAATTGTGCTGGCCAGTGGACCCTGGCTGGACCAAATAAGGGCCAGGTCGTCCCGACAGCAGTGTCCTCCTCCCTTGTGGCTTGTCACGTGGGCAATGGCAGGTGAAAGCCAAATAGTAGTCCATATTATGGCATGGCCAAAAAGGCATCGCTTTCATGCACGAAAATAGAAACTTGTTTGAAACCTCACGGGTAGAAACAACACAAAAAAGCTTTTATGGACATGTGAAATTTGTCATTTTAACATCCCATCTAAACTGTCACAAATTTTCGTTTTCAATGGACAATGAGACCCAACTTCTCTACCCTAATGTCATCACATCTACATCCCAACATATCTCACTTAATACTGCAACAAAAGTTAGAATCTTGTGTCCTTGAGGGGTAATAAAACACTACCATTCGATAGCATTTATTTTGTAGTGCAACTGTATAGTAGACAAGATATCTTTAATTCATTTCTCTAACATTAGTATCGTTTCAAGTACATCTCCTGTCTTTAGGTGGATAAGTAGCTTGTTTGTGTATTTTGTGAGGTGATATTTCTCAAGTTTTGAAGGCAACGACATTCTCTATTTGTGCATGTCATATTTGTGTAAGAGTCGAGCTAAATTCCAATTTCATGGGATGTCACTAGAGGGACTTAATATGCAACAACACTGATTATGGCCTACTAAAAATTGCATAATTAACAAAAATAATCACCATAACATCTCATGAAAAAAAGAAACCCTTATAAGATATTTAATTGAAGTACAAAAGTAAAAACCCATAAATGCTAAGATCCATTCCATTTCGTGATTTGATTCGAATATTGATCATTGACCATTCGTTTTTGCTCTTCCTCTTGTAACCAGGAATCCAAACAAAATATAGGGTTCCTATCAGAAAAAAGCAATGTAAGTACCCTACCCTACCCTCCTAACCCATGAATACCACCCAACCTCCATGCAATATCACGTTCTTGACTAACACCATTAACCATGGATATGCTGATGCGGGAATTTTTTCTGATGAATTTTGAGTGCTCTGCTCTGCTCTGCAGGATTCCTTCAGAGGGAGGGTCGTACGTAGATACAGCTGTTTCATCTCTCTCTCTCTCTGTGAGAGAGATTAGGGCATGCAGTCTAGAGTATTTTTTTTATACCCAAGTTTTTTATTTTTTTTATACCCAGATATTCAAGCTTACGTCGAACTATGTCCTGGACCACCCATCACCGACCCCTCAATAATGGGCGGAAGTAAATCGCAGTATATGCCAAAGTTAACCAGGGTCCGTACACTCTTTATACTCTTGACCCCAAGGAAGCCTTCCTCTATGAATATTACATCACCAAACTGTTCCACCCACAAATAAGTATTACATCACTCAACTGCTCCATCCAGAATTCGAACTCCCCATCCTGAAATTGCAAGCCCAACAATGCCCATCCTTTATTAATTTGGATGTGCCTCGGGGGGCTAGTATAGAGTATTTTAACAGTACTTTGAAAGTTTGAAGAGATGTATAGCAAAAAATCTATGCAGTCAGAGTGTTGCACAGTTTAGTAATGAAAAAGGTCCAGACAGATTCGTATCTGCTAGCTTGTATTTAACCTTACTTTATAACGAATTTGATCTCCAAAGTACGATACTTAATTTATACTGAGCCTAATATTTAGGTGACAAAACAAATCACCCACTAATGTAGTGTGTCATTTAAGTACAGTGCTTAGTTTAGTATAAGCACCGTGATTAGGAGATCAATACTCACTTTATCCATAGGACAAGCGTCTAAAAATATGTTTCAAAGACTAAATCAAGCTAACTAACATATCGATCTCGATTTGGAGGTCCGACCAGTTTGTAACGCCGTTCTAAAGTTGCATCAATTTTACTTTTTTAACCCACAGTATAAAACTGAAACACATTGTTGAAGGGAAAACGAGCGTGCTACCAAAATTGTGGATAAATCGTGCTTTACTAAAACGTGCTTTGACATGGTGTAGCAACTTATCATGGAATGTGCCAACTGCCACGGGAAACCCAAGCAGTCGTATCTTCGATTCATTTTTATTTTATTTTATTTTTTTGGTGAAGATCAAGAACCTGGTGTTCTATGATCTGTGCTCTCTGCCTCTTGGTGAACAGTAGAATAAGGATTGGTTTGGGTTTTCTGGTTTATAAGCCTTTGTGGCTTACCTCATATAACTTTGGGAAACATTAATTGTAACTTAGGTTGTCATTTTTGCTAAGGACATCATTTTTGGGAACAGATAATTGTACCTTGGTTAAATTGATTCTATCCAACTTCAACTGCATATTTATGAAATTCACAAAAATTAAATAGGTTAGGGATCGTTGCTGCAATTTTTCCTATTTAATATTTAGATTCATTTTTCTACAAAAAAAATATGATTAAGAAGAAATCATTAAGTACAAAAGGACAATATATATATAAATGTTTTATGAAAAATAAACATTTTAATATTAAAATAATTTTTTTTATCTAAATTAAAATTAAAAAAATATATTTTGAATTTTTTTTAAATGAAAGGAGTATTTGTTTGTTAGTGTCATAAACCTTAGGCCCCCTTGTTTCAACTACATTTGTTCAAAAACCTATTTTTTTTTTTCAAAACTCATTTTTAACTATATATTCTTTTATAAAATAATTATAAATGTAAATTGAAAATTTTTCCTTATTTTTTAGCTGTACATTTTTTTTTAAAATTACTATTCTAAAACATTTTAATCCAAAAATATGTCTCAAATAAGCCCTAGTTTGATAACTATTACACCTCTAATAACGAGGTTCCAGATTATATACACGTGGTGCCACATGGTGCCTCGCTAAACTAGGTCCACACCATACATGAATCGACTCACCACCTCGAAGTGTTGATGCTTCGAAGTCTGTACTCTCTAGCCATTTGGCCGAAGTGATGAAGTGAGATGTATCGAAGCGCTAGTCATCGAAGTGGTATGAGGGACTACTCATCGTTAATGAGGGCTTAGGGTTGTCGTTCCATCTCTTCTAACCTAAAGATTCTTGGCTCAATCGTTAGATGATTGATTTACATGACATTTCTGTAGTAAACATCAAAATGTCAGGTCAAAAACTCTCTGAAAACATTAAATGTTGCATTAAATGTCCAATCAATCAATAACTGATGAATTGATACCTAAAAGGGGACATGAGTTGTTCTTGCCATCAAATGAGGCCACGTGTCTCCTTATCACGCAGTTAGTATTTCATCTTGAATGCTATATAAATACATGCACTTAACTATTCAAAGGTAAGACAACTTAACAATCCTAAATAACATATATTACACTCTATATCACCCTCTCCAACATTCATATACTAATTTGATCGTTGGAGTGCTCGTGATCACCTCCATCATCACTGGAAAAGGCCACGAATAACTAATCGCGTGTTCCAGTGTAGGAAAAGCTTGCGTGGAGCTACAAGCTATTGGCCACGTGGAGATACATTTTTCAAGGTCAACAATAATCATTATTTTAAAATTTTTTAATTTTTATATTCATTTTCAACTATATATATTCAAATTTTTATTTTTATTTTTTATCATATAAAAAATCATGGTAAAAAATTCCATTTTTTCTCAAAATATTAGCATAAAACAGTAGCTTGAGATATAGGTAATTTACTCTAAAACTAACCATGCTGCACGCCGCTCTACGGAATAAATGCCTTTCTGCAGCGCTTTGAAGTCCGAAACAGTAAATCTCAGGTCAAAATACAGCGCGTGAATTTCATTCCTTTATAAACTTAATGAAAGAAGCATGTTTACAAAGTCAACGTGCCAGAAGACGCGTGAATCCATAAGAATTCCTCGAAAATCTAAAAAAACCTAATGACGTGTGAGCAAGGGTCGTTGTTGTTTGGACCGAGGTGGCGGCCCAAAATCCAACGGCCAATGTTCTTTCGCATGGTTTATTGTGTACTCCACAGTCCATTCACTTCTCTCTCTCTCTCTCTCTCACACCGGAGTTGAATATTTATCGCCCGTTGGCCCACATTATTACACGTCCAGAGGAATAATAATAGCTTCAAAATTAAAACTATGTAAGAGTAGGGTTTGATTTATTAAGCCTCTGTTTGGTACATATTAAAATTTTTATTTTCATTCTTCTATTCATTTTTAATCACATATTTTTTAATAAAATAATATTTTTCATCACATCAATAACTTTTCCTTCTTTTTCAACCACAAATTCTTCATCAATCTACTATTTCAAAATATATTTCTTCTAAAATAATGTAGCTCAAACACACTCTAAGACACGAGTTGCATACTAAAATATTAAGCCCCTGTTTGAAATCCATTTCTTTTTCTCATTATATTTCTCATTCTTCATTTCAACCACATATTCTATCAATAAAATAATATTACACATAAATCCAAAAATTCTACTTACTTTTTAATCACACGATCTTCCATCAATCACTATTTCAAAACAAATTTTTTACCCATAATGGGTGTCAAACAAGGGCTAAATCCTTCAAAAGAGATGGTCGAAATTCTTATAAGGTAGTTGTAATCAATATTTACTTTGTGGGATAGCGATTCATTTGAGAACATAAATTTTGAAATCTGTGTACTCATTTGAATCTGATTCAAGACTTAATGAACCCCAATATTATATTAAAATTTGAGATTTTTTATTGGAAATGTGAGTAATCAAACACTTATACATTAATCATACTATAGATAATCAATTAATGTGCGATTTCTTCTATTTAAGAATATCAATCTTGAAATTTATTTAAAATTTTCAAAGTTCATGATACATATTGAGCATCAAAATTAAATCTTAGGACTATATTAATTTTTTTTTTTGACATAGTGTTTTCATATTATAAGTTGATTCCATAAAGTTTGTAATTAAAAAGTAAGGCATTGTTTGTCTTTTATTTTTTTAAATAAAATTTTTTAATTCTCATACTCATTTTCAATCATATATTCACGTAATAAAATTGTTTGCACATAAATGTTAATCAAACTAGTTAAGTAAAATTGCCTGTTCAATCAAATCTACAACCAAAATGAAGTTTGACATTTGTCTAATATAATATAAAATGAAACATTTGTCAGACTGGTTTGATTGGAGCATGTATAAAATTTAATGAAATATATGCTGCAGAATTGAGAAAAAACTGTGGATCTTGTCAATAATATATTTTTGAAATTATTGATTATTAATATTTAAATTTTAATTGATTTTTTATATACCTTTATATAAATAAATACAATCTTGTAACTTGTTACATGTATTAGAGGTTACTGTGTGACAATTTTTTATATATTATTTTTAAAAATAATTAAAATATTTAATGACACAAATTTTAATGAATCACGTGGTGTCAACCTTAACTGAAATAAATATATTTGTTGGTTTGTCTGTTTCTCGTTTCTATATGTCCTGATCCATCACGTGACCTACTTTTTATAGAAAAGCCATAGCGGCAGACCGAACCCCGAAACACACCCCTCCCTATTCACTCGCTTAATAATGCTACTGCTCCTGTTCCTCTCTGCAGATTCTTCTCTCTCTTTCACACACACAGTCACAACTGAAAGGGTTTCTAGGGTTTTCCATTTTGGTTACTAGCTGTACAATGAATTTGTACAAATTCCAGCCAATTCTCAAATTAGTTGTTCAAGTAGGCTATTAACCAAAGTCAAAGTAGTACAATTTTTTCACCCTTTTCACACTAGCGATTGTACAGTCTATGATATTTGTTGTCTAAGAGCGTCAATGATAAACTCTTTGCGTGCAACGGATAAACCCTTGTATCCAAAACGGTGAAGGAAGATCACAGTCAAAGCTGCAGATATAGAATTAGAGATAGATAGATACATACATCAGATATTTATAGAGATAGAGAGAGTGTGTGTGTGTGTGTGGGGTATAAAGGAGAGGGGCATGCAGCAGCACCTGATGCCGATGCAACCCATGATGGCAGCCTACTATCCCAGCAACGTCACTACTGATCATATTCAGCAGGTCTTTCCTTCTTTCTTTGTTGTTCTTCTTCTTCTCTGTTGATTTCTGTTCAAACTTTTCTTCTTCTGCTATTTCCTTTTCACTTGCCCCCCTCTGCCATTTTATCTGCTGCTTTCCTCAATCCTCCGCCTGACTGTCTCCTTTATTTTTGTTCAGTTTCTACTTGATTGGGTTCCTTTTTGTTTCCGCTGGATAATTTGGTATTTGGTGGGGTTTTGTTTTTGCAATCCCTACAATTGAAGCTCAGTCACTGATATATAATGATTCAGAACGGTCCCCTCTTTGATGCTGCATAATCAGAAACCAAATTCACTAGTTTATGCAATAATATCTGAATCCCCTCACACACACAAAAAAGTCCCTAACAATCCTTTATATAGCTGCAATCGACCTTGATACCCCTATCTATTCTATCTCCGATCTACTCGCCATTTCTTGTTCAATTCTACATATAGCTGCAATATATTGCATGACCTTGTGTACTAGATTCTTTAACGAGAAGAATAACATATAAGAAAGAGTTCCATAGAAAAACTGGGATGCAACTCTCTAATGTTTGTAAACATTTCTTGTAGTGTAACTTGGGAAACCTTCATTTTCAATCAAGAATGACACTATTTTTTCTATAAAGCTAAATAATCGGTGTAGTGTTTCTTGTGTAATGCCCATTACAATGAGATTTTGATCCTTCTCCATCCTGAACAATCTTGAATTTAGAGGACTCATGGAGTCTGTAAAATTTTAAATGACAAATATACAAAAATTGATGGCTTTATGCATGTAGTACTAGAAATATGTGTTTGTGTTTCTGATTTTAATCTGCTTTCATAATTGGGAGAAGGGCTACAGTTTAATATCTTGAGAGCTGTGTAACAAATTTTATATGTAGTAGGATAGGACTGGAGTTTTGACTTGCGGTTTTTCGTTATGGCAAATGTTGATTCACTCAGTTATTTCGTGCGTATCAATCTTGCCTTCAACTTGTGCATTTTGCACAGATCAACTGTCCACTAGTTATTGATTTTATATTATCTGCAGTATCTGGATGAAAACAAGTCGCTGATTCTGAAGATTGTCGAGAGCCAAAACTCGGGGAAAATGAGTGAATGTGCAGAGTAACTACTCTTTAACCTTTTTTTTTTTTGTTTCCTCTCCCTCCCTGATCCCATCTACACTAGTCTTTTTGGTACAGGTTTTAATCGAAATAGTGTGCTTCGTCTTTCACTGGTTTTTTTTTAAAAACTAGCTCTAGGTCCTCAACCGTACAAGAGGTTTTTATTGTTAAATCACTTTATCTAATAATTTGCACAATTCGTTTAATATATGATAATTGGTTTTTCATTTTTGCTTCCAATAGAAATTTTTATTTTTCTTATCGACTTCTTTGCTTTTTCGTGGAAGAATCTTACAAGTATTCTACAGTTGGATTACCTAGTGTTTTGCCGGAAGGGGAGATCGGTCTTCTAGAAAGGAAAAACTTTTCCAACTTTTTTTCTCCTCTTTTCTTCCCGAACGCCCTTCGAATATTTGGATTTTTCATGCTTAGTTGTGGCAAAATTTGGTTACAATAGTTTTTCTTATGCAATGGATATGTAACTACAAGCATTTCATATAAATGTTCTTAGTGGCCGTAAACACACGTTACCGGCTTCTCTGATATATATAGATCACAACGTCTTTATCTTGGTAGGAACCAGGCCAGGTTACAAAGAAACTTGATGTATCTAGCTGCTATTGCTGATTCACAACCTCAACCACCTGGCATGCATTCTCAGGTATTTTCACCAAAAGGAAATTGTAGAGAAGAATGATTCGTGCGTTTGAATTCCGACCTTTGGTTTCACTTTCGGTAAACTGATTACTTCTGTTTGGACCTAATATTATTGTTTTTTTTTTTTTCTTGAAGACATGACTTTAAATAAATTATATTTTTCTTTAACAATTTAAGCTTTTCGATGAGATACTTAAATATGATATTTGAGTAGTAGCTACCCTCTGTTATGAAAATTGTCTACGTGTCACGCCTTTAATGAAATATGACATGATTTAGAAAAATAAGTTTGATTCCTTTTTAAGAGTTTAAGTTTTTTGACGAGATGGTTCGACATGTTTTAAAACCACCAATTGCAATAATTGCAAGTCTTGTTATTCTGATATTTTTTCACGCTACATGGCCGATTCATGAAGGTTGAAACCTAAAAGTATGATTTTTACTACTCTCTGGTGCTGTCTTGCAGTATCCTGGAGGTGGGAATTTGCAGCCTGGTGCACACTACATGCAGCACCAACAAGCTCAACAAATGACACCTCAATCACTTATGGCTGCTCGATCCTCTATGTTATACAGTCAGCAGCAATACTCAGCACTTCAACAACAAGCTTTGCACAGCCAACTCGGAATGAACATGGGAGGAAGCAGTGGACTTATGCTGCAAGGGGAGTCTCATTGTGCTGGAGGTAGTGGTGGATTTGGAGGTGTAGGATTTCCAGACTTCGGCCGCAGCACCACCGGGGAGGGGCTGCATGCCGCTGGAAGGGCAATGGCAGGTGGAGGTAAGCAAGAAGTGGGCAGCAGTGGACCCGCAGAAGGACGCGGTGGAAGCTCAGGTGATGGGGGTGAGTCTCTCTACTTAAAAGATGCCGATGATTGAATTCATGGCAAGTAAGGTCGATCAAATTAGTTTCTTTTTCTGTTAAACCTGAGAATGTTGAATTACTTAAAAGTGTATCCCAGAAACTGAAAAAGGTTGCTGTTGTTATGGACGAACTGGATTTTGGTATGGAATGTTGCGATAAAATCATGTATATTTCTAGTTTCTTCTATTATGTGATTTGGATTCTATCTAAATAAATCGATTTTCTTAAGAACAATGACTCAAATTCTTGTGCGTTGATTTCGTATTTGAGAAGTGAAAATCTACCCTAAGTGGGTATGCATTTTCCTCTTTCTTGTTACAATAATTCTATTTGTACAAAAAAAATTACGACTTTCTTGACAAAAAAATGTCAAGTGGCGGCCCCTATTAGGGGGCAATAGGGGGCACCTGCTGCAATACGGGGCCACCAAGTTGTTACTAATCGTCCAACTGAGCATCAGGCACCAAGTTGTCACAAACACGAAACTGACGAACGTTTGAATATCTTTGGAGAATCAAAATTCTTTAGCTTTATTTCTAGATATGAATTATTAGCTCATGTTTGATACAAATTACAGTTTAGATTTTTAATAAGTCAAATTCGACGATTAATTTTAATCATATATTTTAGAGTAATGATATTTAACATTACTGATGTTAAGCACTAGGTGGCGTGCAAATGTCATTAATTGATAGTTCACCTTAAAAGTAGGAAAATAAATCACATTTAAAATGTTCAATCGCTTGCATGACAATTAGACTAATGATATAGCATATGTGGTGTTAGATATCATTATTCTATATTTTATGGATCCCACAACTTTTCAACAACGCATTTTATTAATTTATATAAAAAATTACCTAAAATTTAATTTTAATCTCCACCATACAAGAGCTTATATTGTGTTCATATTTCACAATGAAGACTAACATGCATTTGGTGAAACTGATGAACGATTGAGCCCTTGTTTGACAATCATTTTTTTTAGAACTTTTTTTTCACTCTCATTGTCACCTTTTTTTTCAATAAAGAAAGGACTGGTACTAGTAGATGCAGTTGAGTCGATTGTTGGGGTTTTCATTTATTGTGAAAATTCAATTTTTTTCTACGATTAATATTTTATCTAGAAGGGAAAAAATAGTAAAATCTCATAATTTATAATAAAATATTCTTCAAGTGTATTCAAATTTTTTTCCTACTTTTTAATTTTTCAAAATTTATTATTCAAAAACTCATTCTTCCCCCCC